>PVLC010041032.1:0-13590 GCA_004027655.1 Graphiurus murinus | reverse complement strand
GTAGCTGCAAGGTCTCTGGCCTGACTTCCAGGTCTTTGATCCACCTTGAGTTGACTCTTGTGCAGGGTGAGAAAGTGGGGTTTATTTCCATTTTCCTGCATATGGTTAACCAGTTTTGCCAACACCATTTGTTAAAGAGGCTATCTTTTTTCCAGTGTATGTTTTTGGCTCCTTTGTCAAAAATCAGTTGACTATAAGCGTGCTATTTTTATCTTGAAACAGTCTCACTAGGCTGATCAGAGTCTTACTACTTGCTGAGGATGTCCTCAAACCTATGATCTTCCTGTCTCAGCCTCCCAAGAACTGTGATTACAGGTTTGTGCCACCACACCCAGACAATCATTACTTTTTGATGTTGTAGGCTAGGAAATGTCAATAACTTTGGGGTGAAATGTATAGTCTTTGTGAAATGAGTCTTCATCTACCTGATACCCAACCATAGGTTTGGAATCCCTGACTCTGTCTTGGTATTCATTCCCCAGATTACTTTATTAAGTTTTCTACGGTTTCCATAACAAAGTACCACAAACTGGGTAAGTTAAAAGACAGGAATTTATTCTTTTGCTCTTCTGGAGGCTAAAAGTCTGAAATCAAGATGGCAGTAGGGCTATGATCCCCCAAAGGCTTTAGGAGAGAATTCTTCCTTGCTTCTTCCTAGCTTGTGCTGCTTTCTGGGAGTATTTATTCCTTGGCTTGTAGACACATCATTGCCATCTCTGCCTCTGTTGTCACCTAGACTTCTTCCTTGTGTTTCTCTTTATCCCTGTGTTCCCTCTTATGAGAATACCAGTCATGCTGGATTTAAGGTCCACACTAAAACAGTACCATCTCATTTTAACTAAATCACAGCTGCAAAGACTATTTACAAATAAACTCACATTTGTAGGTTCCAAGTAGACATGATTTCTGAAGGACACTATTCAGCCCACTATAATTCCCTTTAAAACACTTTATTTCAAGCCTGGGCATGGTGGTGCACGCTTGTAATCCCAGTACTTGGGAGGCTGAGACAGGAGGATCGCAGGTTTACGGCCAGCCTCAGCTACTTAGTGAGGCCCTCCACAACTTAGTGAAACTCTGTTTCAAAATAAAAATAAAATAGGTCTGGCGAGCCGGGCGTGGTGGCGCATGCTTGTAATCCCAGCATTCGGGAGGCTGAGACTGGAGGATCCGGGTTCTTGGCCAGCCTCAGCTACCTAGTGAGGCCCCCTGCAATTTAGTGAGACTCGGTTTCAAAAATAAAGAATAAAAAATAGGGCTGGGGGTATAGCTCAGAGGTAGAATGCCCCTGAGCTCAATCCCCAGTACCGCAAAAAAAAAAAAAAAAAAGGCGGGCGGTGTAACTCAGAGGTAGAATACCTCTTCAGTACCACAATAAATAAATAGATAAATAAATAGTAAGGCTGGGAGTGTAGCTAGAATAGACTGCCCTGGGTTCAACCCTCCGTACCACAAAAACAAAACAAAACAAACGACAACAAAAAACTCTTCATTTCTAACTTCCCTGTTTCCCACTCACCTTCCTGTCTGGACAGATGTCAGCTCTGCCCCTCCTGCCGATTCCACTGCATTGTCTGGCAACCACCCAGGAGCCAGACCTGCTCAGCCCTCGAGTCCTTGGAGGGACACCCCCCTGCTGAGCAAGACCCCAGAACCCGGGCACCAAGGCAGCAGCGGCCTGTGGGAAGAGATGAAGCCCCAGAAAATGAGTGCATCCGGGGACCTAGCCTCCTTGTCCTCACTGTACCGGCCCAGCTCCAACTCTGGTAAGACACGAAGGAGCCTTCGTGAAATAGAGCCATTTGACAGGAACAGCGCATCCCTTTCTTGGCCAGAGGGGTTTTGATTCTTCTCTTGGAACCTGGCTCGCAGAAGTAAGTGGAAAGATGAAGGAGAACATCCTGTAAGTCAGCCAGAGAGTGAGACCAGCTCAGTGTTTGTTTGTTCCTACCAGGGGTTGAGCTGAGGGGCATTCTATTTCTGAGCTACACCGCCACCCTTTTTGTTTTTCATTTTGAAACAGGGTCTTGCTAAGTCACTGAGGGGCTTGCTAAATTGCTGAGGCTGTCCTCCAACCTGCTCTCCTCCTGTCTCAGCCTCCCAAGTACTAGGATTATGGGCTTTGACCATCACGGCAGGCTTCAGTGTTGATTCTTTATAAGTGCTTCTCCTATCTCCATACTCACTCTGGGCAGCCAAGTGAAGGAAGTTGGGGGCATTCTGAGGTGCTCTCCAGGGAGGATGTTACCTCACAGTCATGTGCTTCTGTCTCTGAGTAGCACACCTTTCTCATGCCTAAATTTAGACTGTTCTAGAATGGCGACCTCAGATCTTCCTCATGGAAAGGTAGAGTAACTGTGGGATGGGAAAAGTATTTCCTCAGAATGAATCACCCACCTCTCTTTCTCTCTCTTTCACACACACACATACACACACACACACACACACACACACACACACAGTACGTATGTGCATACAACCACAAACCAAACTGCCCCTTTTCACTTTGGTTTTGGATTCTGACCCAGGCATCCTGATACCTAGTTGCTAGGGCTGAGACTATGGAGAGAGATGGCTTAAAGCAGCTCAGTTTCTGGGTCTTGGGTACTATAACAAGACATTTTGGGGGGTTGGGGAGTACTGAGGATTACCTCTGAGCTACAATCCTTTTAATTTGTGTGTGTGTGTGTGTGTGTGTGTGTGTGTGTGTGTGTGTGTGTGTGTGTGTATGTGTTTAATTCTGGTACTGGAGACTGAAAGCAGAGGCATTCCACCACCAAGCTACATCCCCAGCTCTATTTTTATTTTTATTTTGAAACAAGGTCTGTCTTGCTAGGTTGATGAGAGTCTCACTACTTGCTGAGTCTGTCCTGGAACCTATGATCCATCTGTCTCAGCCTCCCAAGTACTGGGATTACAAGCATGCACCACCACACCCCACTAAAACATTTTAAATTCTCAGAGAAAAACCTAACCCTAAACCAAATGTCCCAGTGGACGAAGCCTGTCCTTGGCCTTCTTCTGCCCTTTGTGCATCTTTTTCCTTTCTTGGGGATCATCCTTTTTCTCTCCTGATCCACCGACCCCAGACTCTTCCGTGTTCCTCTTCACCAAGACTGATTAAAGGAAAACATTCAGTGTCACTCATTATTCACAGCCTGACTTAACCTCATATACACTTACCTTGTTCTTTCTCTCTGTGAGTGGATGACTATTGAAACTAATTCTATCAGGGATTATCAGGTAGAAGAGGCATGAGATAGAGGGAGGCCCTCTGGATTGTTTCATCATACACAGGAGGTAGACAAACTTGCCCTCTCCTAGGCCATGTCCACCTACCTAGAGGCCTCTGGCCTTTACCTTTGTACCCCCATTTTCATCTCCCTTAAATGTGCTCCTCCTCCATCTGGAAGGAGACCCTAGGGAGGTTTTTTTAAAGGGGCTTTCTTGTGACTGAAAATCCAGGAGCTCTTTAAGTGAAGTTATCCAGTGCTTTCTGGTTACCCAGGTGAGAGGAGGAAGTTGCCCATAGGCTACAGGTGGGCAGGGACCTTGCATAGTGACCTTAAGCAGGTCCCACACCTGCTCACAACTAGCCACCTCCTCCACCTCCTGACTCTCCGGTGTCTTGATGGTGTGCCACAGGGGCCGACCTGCTGGAAAAGAATCTTATTGAGATCCAGAACCTGCGCCAGCGCCTGGAGGAGTCCGTCTGCATCAACGACCGCCTGCGGGAGCAGCTGGAACATGTGCTCGGCAGCACTGGCCAGGAGAGAAGTAGGAAAGGCTCACACCTGTTTCCTTCCCCATCTAAGGAGCCTAGAAAGGGCATATAGAGCTGGGCATGGGGGCACACACCTGTTATCCCAGTGCTTGGGAGGCTGAGAGAGGAGGATTGCAGGTTCAAAGTCAGCCTCAGCAACTTAGTGAGACTGTCAGCAACTTAATGGGACCCTGTTTCAAAATTAAAAAAAAAAAAAATAGGGCTGGGGAGTAGCTCAGAGGTAGAATGCCCCTGGATTCAATTCCCAGTCCCGCATACACATACAAAAATAAATAAGGCATATTGGCACACATTATTTTACTTATCCCTTACCATAAGCCCAGATCAGAAAGCAGGGAAGGTACTAATATCCCTACTATAAAATGAAATTATGGAGTCCAGGGAGGGTTAGTTCTCATTCTTAGAAATGTCTGATATAATGCCCATTCTTAGGACTCCTCATACTGTCCACTGCTATTCTTGGCTCATGACCTGACTGGCAAGTAGTGGAACCCAGGTTTCCATGGTACTCACTCCAATAGAGGAGGGTCCACATCCCACCTTCATGCCACTACTGCACGTCCTGGATCCCACCAGCTGCTCCCCTATCTGAACGGCCTTTATTCCCATACTCGCCACCCTGGATGCTCTCCCTCTCTTCCATACCCCTTCTCCCTTGCCAAGCCCAGAAGAATGGCAACCAAGGCCCATACAAAATGTCACCAGCAGCCAGTTAGGGACAATGAGCCTGATGCACATCTGCAGCAATTCCATGTGAGACTTTGGTGCGCCTCTCGAGAACTGAGCCACAGCCATCTCACATTGTTGCCCAGGACAGGAGGTCACGAGGGTTTCTGCTTGACTGGGACTGAAACCCTGGAGGGCACAGGAAATGATATCTTTGAATACATCTGCTACCCAAATGTTTGGCTGGCCTGGTTTGTTTGTTTGTTTGTTTGTTTGTTTGTTTTGCAGAACTGAGAGTTGAACCAAGGTGCATTTTACCACGGAGCTACACTCTCAGCCCTATTTTTATTCTATTTTATTTTTTTGCGGTACTGGGGATGGAACCCAGGGGCATTCTACATCTGAGCCACATCCTCAGCCCTAATGTTTATTCTTTATTTTGAAACAGGGTCTCACTAAGTTGTGCAGTACCTCACTAAGTTGCTGAGGTTGGCCGTGAACCCAGATTCTCCTGTCTCAGACTTCCAAGTACTGGGATTAGAAGTGTATGCCACCACGCCCGGCTACCAGCTCTATTTTTAATTCTTGATTTTGAAACAGGGTGTCAGTTGCGGAGGGCCTCACTAAGTAACTGAGGCTGGCCTTGAACCTGCAATCCTCCTGTCTCAGCTTCCCAAGTACTGGGATTACAAGTGTGTGCCACCATGCCCGGCTTGGGTTGTTTTTATTCTCAGTGATGGTATTCGCCTCTATCTTCCATGGGTAGGATGTGGAGTCCATACCTGAGCTCTGCACCAAGAAAAGGTTTCCAAGGAAGCAAAGGAGAGTTTTGAGGCTCACAGAGGGCACAAGCCGAGCTGAGGCACCCCCACACTCCCTCTTTTCTGTAGCCATACCCAGTGCAGAAGAAAGACCCAGTGCAGAAGAGAAGAGGGACCACATAGCCCTATAATATTTATTTTCAATCTAGACAAGTCCTCCTCCTCCTTTTCTTTTTGAACTGGGGATTGAACCTAGGGACATTCTACCTCCAAGCTACACCCCCAGTGCTATTTTTTATTCTTTATTTTGAAACAGGGTGCCACTAAGTTGTGGAGGGCCTCACTAAATAGCTGAGGCTGGCCACAAACCTATGATATTCCAGTCTCAGCCTCACAAATATTGGGATTACAAGCGTGCACCACCACACCTAGCTCTTCTTACTCATCTTTTATTTGGAGGTGTTTTATTTTGTTTTGTTTTTTGTGTGGTACTGGGTATTGAAGCCAGGGACATTATATCTCTCAGCCACACCCCCTGCCCTATTTAATTTGAAGCAGGGTCTTGCTAAGTTCCTAAGAGTCTTTCTATGCTGCTGAGGCTGGCCTTAAATCTGCAATCCTCCTGTCTCAGCCTCCCAAGTACTGGAATTACAGGCATGCATCACCATGCCCGGCTCAAGTCTGCTTCCTCTAATATCCCATGGACACTTTCCCATCTCCTTCCCATCCCCTCATTTCATGTCTAAGTCCCTTTTCCCATCTTTGCAGATTACCAGAGTCACTGGTTGTCAATTAGTGAGCAGCAGCTTGATGCCTCTCTCCCTCGCTCTCCCACTTGTAGATGAGTGTGAACCAGGAGGGGAAGGAATATCAGCTTTTATCTGGAGCATTCATTGAAGAAAATTCCCTAAATCTTTCCAGACTCTCAGCTCTGTCTCTCCCTCCCTAGGTACTGCACAGTTAGTCTCGGATGTCTCCCTTGCATACCCTGGGGCACATACCCAGGCTTACTCTTCTGGCTCTGACCAGGACATTTTGTAACATGATACCTGCAGGATCTAGAAGAATCTTCTCCAGAACTTTTCCTGCCCTACCCAGCAGCATTCTTAGGTGTGGATTTGGAGGCATCGAGCATTGCCTTTAAAAGAATGGATTAAATTAATAAATTACTATTTAAAATTATCATTTACATATATTTATTGAACACCTATAAAGAGTAAAGTTTGTGTAGAAAAGAAGAAAACCCAGAATGGCCTGAAGTTCATGGAAAAGTTTAAAGAAAAAATGAGTTTTGTTTCTTAAGCTATCTCTATTTCAGAAGACTAGAATTAAATGCCCTGCTGGGGGAGGGTAAGAAATATTAGACAGTGAGGCTATAGAACTCCTTGACTCCTGTTACATGCTTAAAACAACAACAACAACAACAACAGAAAAACCATCATGTGTGGAAAAGAGTACAATTACATCTGGCTGTTTTAAGTGAGGACAATTTACTGGACCAGGTGAGCTGCCATTCAAGAGAATGACAGATGAGACTTTAATAATAAATGTATGTAAAAGTTTTTCACATTGAAATTATACAAACATTTGATAAAAATAAAACCTTGTTAGCTTGAAAAAAAAAAAAAACAAAATCAAGAGAATGACAGAACTGCTTCTCAATGTGAATCAGCATTGAGAAGTCATAAAGGTTAAACACAAAGGCGCCTCCAGACTGGAAAGTAAAAAGCAGCAATTGTCAACATTCAAGGTGATAAAAAATTATTTAATATTCATACAGAAGCTGGATGTGATGGCACATACCTATAATCCTAGTACTTGAGTGACTGAGACAGGAGAATCACAGATTTGATGGCAGCCTCAGCAACATAGTGAGACTCTCAGCAACCTAGCAAGATCTTGTTTCCAAACAAAAAATGAAAAAGGTTTGGGGTGTGTCGAACCCGAGACAAAGTTGAACAGTCCTGAAGAGGGGAGTGAGGATTAAAGACAAAGTCAATACTAAGTCATTACTGGGAGGGCTGACAGTCAATACTGCAGCCTCGAGTTTATTTCACAGGACCTTTTTATACCATGACACCAGGAAGCTTATACAAGAAAAAGAACATGGGAAAGTTAGCTCATACAAGCGAAGTAACATGGGAACGTTAGCTGATACAATGGCAACATAACATACAGAACATTACATGAGGTTTTGTAGCCCCTACAAGACCTATTGTCTTAATCTACTGATTGTACCGAAGCCCCTCAACCATAGCTCAGTACAAGCGTCATAGGCATCTAGATCCGGGTTATTGTTTCCTAGGTCTGTACTGTCAGCACACAACGCATGGCTGGTTTTAACAAAACATGGGTAATTAATCATTGTCTCTAACAGGGGTGTAGCTCAGAGGCAGAATGCCTCTGGGGATTTTGTGTATCTTTATATATCTATGTCTATATACATACATATGAGAGAGAGAAAATTTTATTCTGATCTTTTTTCTGCTTTTTTATAAACTAAAAAATTTGTGTGTGTGTGTGTGTGTGTGTGTGTGTGTGTGTGTTATTTGTGGTATGGGATGGAACCCAGGGGCCTTCTATCTCCCCCAGCTCTATTTTATTTTTTATTTGGAAACAAGGTCTTGCTAAGCTGCTGAGAGCCTCACTAAGTTGCTGAGGCTGGCTTTGAAGCTGTAATCCTCCTGTCTCAGCCTACCAAATACTGGGATTACAAGTGTGCACCATCCTGCCTGGTTTCAACCCACGGCCATTCTACCTCCAAACTACACCCTCAGCCATTTATTTATTTCAGAGGCATTCTACCTCTGAACTACACCCCCAACCCAATTTTATTTATTTATTATTATTTTTTACTTTATTGTATTTATTTTTGTGGTACTGAGCTACATCCCTAACCCTATTTTTAATTCTTTATTTTGAAACGGGGTCCCACTAAGTTGCAGAGGGCCTCACTAAGTAGCTGAGGCTGGCCCCAAACCTGTGATCTTCTTGTCTCAGCCTCCCAAGTACTGGGATTACAAGTGTGTGCCACCACGCCCAGCTCCAATTTTATTTATTAGGAAACAGAGCCTCCTTAGGTTACTGAGAGCTTCACCAAGTTGCCCAGGCTGTCTTCCAACCCATGATCCTCCTGTCTTAGCCTCTCAAGTACTGGGATTGCAGGTGTGCACCACCATGTCCAGGTTATAGTGTTGCAGGAGGCTTGGTTGGCAGAGGACAAGAAACAGAGGCCAGAGTAGAATAAAGCAGGTCTCTTTATTTACTGCTGAGGCTCAGTGAGCAAAGCTCTGGGTCTGAGCCCTGGATGGCGTCATCATAGAGATTATAAAGTCCCAGTGAGACAGGTTTTGATTGGATCAATAACAGGCCGGGGTACCAATACAGGGGCTTGGGTCAGGTTTCATTTCCACTTCCTGAGCTAGATTTCCTGTCATCTCGGCTTTAGCTGCTGGAAGAGGCCCTGCTTTGTTTACCTTAGCGGGGGCCTTCAAAGAAAGCTTAATTCTTTTATCTTGTCCCGAGGCTTTTAGCTAAGAGTCATCTTCAAGAACATAGCCAAGCTCCTGCCTCAATAGCTTGGTTTTAAGAATATTTCTGGATGCCATCTTTTTTCTAAGTGATATAGTTTAAGCTCGAGTTTTCAAAGAATGATAAAGGGATCCAGGTATGGTGGCACACACCTATAATCTTAGTACTTGGGAGGCTGAGATGGAAGGATCACAGGTTGGCAGCCAGCCTCCTCAGTCATTTAGAGAGGCCCTCTCCAACTTAGTGAGACCCTGTTTCAAAATTTTAAAAAGGGGCTGGGGTGTATTTCAGAGGTAGAATTTTTTTAGTTCAATCCCCAGTAACACACAAAAAAAGATAAAGGAATATTTTAATTAATTAATTAACTACGGTACTGGGGATTGAACCCAGGGGTATTCTACCTCTGAGCCACACCTCCAGTCCTATTTTTTTAATTCTATATTTTGAAACAGGGTATCACTAAGTTGCAGAGGGCCTCACCAAGTACCAGAGGCTGTCCTCGAACCCGGATCCTCCATTCTCAGTCTCCCAAGTACTGGGATTACAAGCGTGCACCACCATGCCCGGTGATAAAGGAATATTTTATGAAGTTACCTGAAAAGAAATGACTATTAATACAGTACCAGTAAAGGTTTGAACAGTTACCAGTAGAACTGAATCATATTTTGTCTATGGAGTTGGAGGTAGAATGAACAGCAGTGAGTGAAAATGAGATGAAGGACCAGGTGAACTTGTAGAATACAGCAATTTCTACCAACTGAAGCTGACCAACAACAGATGTGTCATCCTCCTCATGGAAAGAGCTCCCTGTTTATCCTTGGTAGTATTCAAGGCCAGAAGACAGTCATGGGAAGTGTCTTAGAGGGAGCCCCGGAAAGGAGAACTTGCTGAGCTAAGAACCCCAGAAACAAGTATAAAATTTCTGTGTGTGTGTCTGTGTGTGTGTGTGTGTGTGTGTGTGTGTGTGTGTGTGTGTGTGTGTGTGTTTGGTACTGGGGATTGAACCCAGAGATATTCTACCTCTGAACCATATCCTAAGTCCTATTTTATTTTGAAACAGGATCTTGTTAAGTTGGTGAGAGTCTGTCTCACTATGTTGCTGAGGCTGTCCTCAAACCTGTGATCCTCCTATCTCAGCCTCCCAAGTACTGGGATTACGGGCATGTGCCACCTCGCCTGGCCATATGTAACTTCTAATTAAAAAACAAAACAACAACAAAAGAAAAACATTGCAGTGTTTGGTTGTGCCTTCCCTCTATCTAGTGTTTCTGGTCCCCTGGACTTTTATGAGCTAGCCCTCTGTGTCAGTCAGTGTCAGCATGCTCACCTACCACACAGCGTTGAGCAAGAAACCATGAAAAAACCAAGAAAAAGGAGAGTTTTAATCGGATGCTGCTAACAAAATGGCTTTCCTCATGAGTTCAGCAGACAACCGCCCTCACCTCATAGCCCTGGGCAGACAAATAATTCCATCTGCTGGCACTTGGACCCATCCACTCCTTATTGCCACTTAGCGTTCATTCACTAACATTGTGCTTTTTTCTGTTCCCTAAATTTGCCAATAGCTTACACTTCTGCGTGGTCATATGCCTGGGCATTCTTGGTTTGGCTGCTGTGACTGCCATGCTAATTTGTCTTGCAGACCTTCCCCACACTACGTAGAGCTGAAGTGGCTGAGGGTCCCAGCTGCTATGCGTTAAAATCCCTGTCTGAGCCCACACTTCCCTCACACCTCTTCCCTCTGGCTTCTAGGGAAGCTTGGGTTGGGGTGGGGTGAGTTCATTGTGTTTGCCAGAATGACGAAGCACAGGGTGTGGGACTGAGTGAGTTTGAGGTTCTTTGGGTGCCAACTGCCCTTCTGGCTTCTGTTAGAGAAAGGACATCTGTCCCCTATGTAAGTTCCATGTGAAAGTCCAAAGGGTTCAGATACCGACAGAAGGGAGGCGGAGGAAGAGGGAGGTAGACTATGATGTGTAGGAAAGAGGGAAACATCTCATGGAATTTCCTGATCTAAAGTTACCATGAAGTTCCTGTCTTTTGAAACTTAACCCACAGGTCACTGGCCAGGGTGACATAGTTCAGTTGCATACTTGCCTCAGTTTGAGCCAGAGCAGAACAAGATCAAATACCTGGACTGGTGGCCAATGAGCATGTGGCCCATGCCTCTCTCAATGTGGGAGCCCTTGAACTTGGGGTGTTAAGGAAATGAGACATTGTCTTCAAAGTTTTAAATTTTGGAGAGAGAGAGAGAGAGAGAGAGAGAGAGAGAGAGAGAGAGAGAGAGAGGAAAGAGAGTTAGTTTCATGTTAAACAAATTCTGCCTACTGGCAGTTTGCTGCAAAATGAACATGAAAACCCATCTGATCCAGGCTGTCTGTGAAAACTGCCTTTACCTTTTTGTCCTAGGTTAAAATTTGCACCCCATAAGTCCAAGGAGGCTGAGACAGGAAGATCGAAGGTTCGCAGCCAGCCTCAGCTACTTAGTGAGGCCCTCCACAACTTAGTGAGATCCTGTTTCAAAGTAAAAAATAAACTAGGGCTGAGGGTGTAGCTTGGAGGTAGAATGCCCCTGGGTTCAATCCCCAGAACCGCCAAAAAAAAAAAAAAAAAAAAAAAAAAATTGCACCCCATGTCCCATAGAACAGGAAAATGAGAAGCAAATAAAAGATGTGTATTGTAAAAGATAAAAAATAAAGCTGTTCTTCAAGAAAGAATCTCAAAGTAAGCCAGGTCGTGGTGCATGCCTGTAATCCCAATATTTAGGAGGCTGAGAAGAGGATCATCAATTCAAGGCCAGTCTCAGCAATTTAGCAAGGCCCTCAGCAATTTAGTGACATCCTCTTTCAAAATAGTAAGTGTAGCTAGGAGGTAGAATGCCCCTGGGTTCAATCCCTCCAGTAGAGGAAGAAAGAAGGAAGAAAGGAAGGAAGGGGAAGAAAGGAAGGAAGGAAGGAAGGAAGGAAGGAAGGAAGGAAGGAAGGAAGGAAGGAAGGAAGGAAGGAAGGAAGGAAGGAAGGAAAAAAGAATCTCAAAACCAAGGAGTGAGAAATGAGTGATGGTGAAATCTTTGAGAACTGTCTTCCACCGATTCGTACTCGACCTTGTGGCCTGATCTTCAAATGAATGCAACACAGGACACCCAAGCGTGCCTTGGCCTGGGTTGACACTGTATATTTTAAAATAAATACGTGCTAAAGCATGTAAGTGTGATTAAGTGCTGGACTAAAATTGAGTCGAACACCAGCCTCAGCTACTTAGTGAGACCCTGTTTCAAAATAAAGTATAAACAATAGGGCTGGGGGTGTAGCTTGGAGGTAGAATACCCCTGAGTCCAATTCCCATTACTGCAATAAATAAATAAATAAATAAATAAATAAATAAATAAATAAATACACATAAAGTAAATAATAAAAATAAAATTGAGTCGAACAGAATAAGCAACAGTAGAGGAACCGGAGGGCTCCCCTTTTTGAGAGGGGCAAGAGGAGGCACTGGAGCAAAAGGCCTTGGGAGGAAAGCTAGGACAGGCCAGGTTCCTGGGAGCAGAGGAGAGGGCGGGAAGGAAGGTCCTGGTGGTCCCTGGGTGGACTGGAAGCGCTGATCAGTGGTCAAGAGCCTAGAACACTGACAGCGGTCCGCGGCGCGTTCCCCTACGGGGCTGCGGGGGCTCCTGGGGCTCTGATGCCCCGAAGCCACGGACTCCTACAGCTTCCTGGAGTTGGAGAGTCGCGCGGGAGCCAAGTGCACAGGGGCGCTTGGTTCTGGAGCTGGAGGCTGCGTGAGAAGCAGGATCGCGAAGCCAGAGCAGGGGCCCAGGCGTTTCGCTGCGCGAGTGGGCGCGGAGCCCTAAGCAGGCCCCATCCAGAGCTGCAGTCCTCTTGCAGGGGGTACCGCAGCGCTTCCTGGGGTTCCCCCCCCGCCCCCAAGCACATACACATGCTCATTGAATTTCAAAGTGCTGCTCAATTTTGTGTATTGGAAACCGTGATAATTGGAGACACCAGATACAAGATTTTCTTAAAAAAAATCTGGCCAGCTACCAGTCAATTGGTTTCTGTAGTGTAGTGGTTATCACGTTCGCCTCACACGCGAAAGGTCCTCGGTTCGAAACCGGGCAGAAACAATTGCCTTTTTTTCCTCCTAAAAAAGTGTAGAAAACTCTGATTACCACATGAGCTACCAGATTACATCAGTCAAGTTCTGCAAATGCATATTGGTGAAGCTTTTAGCTCCTTCTCTGGTATTTGGAGGTGGGGCCTTTGGAAGGTAATTAGGTTTAGATAAGACCCTGACTCCGGGAAGAAAGCCAGAGTGTACCTGCTTCTACTTCCTCCACCACTTGAAGACAGAGTTCTGTCTCTGTCTCTAGCTCTAGCTAGCTCTATCTCCATCAGGCAATTTGCAAGCCAGAAACAGAGCCCTCACCCTGAACAGAAGGGAATCAGCTGGCACCTTAACGTTGAGCTTGCTTGGCCTCCAAAACTGAAAAATGAAGTCCTGTTGTTTCGGGTATTCTGGTAACTGCAGCCTGAACGAGGAAAACATCTGGTTCACCAGGGAATCCACTGGCGTGAAACCATGGAAAGCTGACTTCCTTCATTTCTGACAGATCAAGGACTTCACCTCCCAGAAGTTTCAGTACTGGGAACCTACAGGGAAATGATAGGCAAGGAAGGAAGCAGGGTGCAGATAATAAGGTATTAATCATTTTACAGAAGCAATCTGGAGCTCTACATGGATGTAGACTTCAGTTGTGCCTAGATTTAAGATATGGAAGGGTCACTCGGGTCAGTGTTGCAAGTCAGTGGTGTAGACTACACCGGCTGTAGGCAGGCCAGTTTTTTTTTT
>PVLC010041031.1:0-13546 GCA_004027655.1 Graphiurus murinus | reverse complement strand
CTTTATGTGATTGAAGAATAGAAGTATCAGTTAATTTCAAACCAGACAGCCAAAGGAAGGGAATAATCATAAGCAAATATTAAAATAAATATATGCAAATGAAGAAATTGCAATCTATTTTAGCATGCTGTGGATATAAAAGCTTATTTTTGAGTACTAGAATGTTCACATCCATTATCTTACAGTTCTTAAATTGTTCCGCTTTACTCTGTGAACATTTGTATTAAGTAATCATGAGACATATGTCTGAAGTTTCTATGAAAGTCAGAAAAATTAAATTGCCAAGAATATCAGAAAGACCAAACTGGTGCTTTTAATGAATACTGACCTTATCTCTAAGGGTATTATTGTAATGTCTTAAAATTTTCTCAAATATATATTCATGTGTATGTATTCATGTGAACATGATAACAGTTTATTCAAATTAAATAAAATGATTATTATCATTATGCTATTATTCCAATGGAGAAAAAGATTGTTCAGAAAAAAACAATAATCAATGTGGTTGTTATGTGTTCAAACAAATGGGAAATGAGGCCCAATGGACTATATTAAAAAGGAATAAGTAAATGTTTTAGCAAATAGAAAGAAATTGCCTTGATTTTTGGCATATAATCTAAGAGTCTGATTATAAGATTGAGCTGGTTCAAAGACCTAAATGGCTATGTCATATAAATGATTTGCTTTGTGTCAAGCTCACACGATTTAAGATGCAGTTCATTCGTTTTACCACATATAGACATGCTCTTAGTCTACCAAACTATCCATTATACCCTTGTGCCTTTTAAGCAAAACCATTTCAGCAGCACACTTAATATAAACAGATCTCAACTGGAAAGAACCTGTGCCCTGGCCTCACAACTCACAATGCTCAAGGATGATTTGTAAACCTAAACTTCTGAAATCTAATGTAATTTAGGTTAGGCATAATAGAGTAGAGGTACACAGATCATCTGCATGCCTGGGAATATAAACTGTGCTTCACCAGCCTCACAGAGGTTCCAATTTGCTCTGTAGGTCACCCCAAAGAAACTCTCCCTATGGGATTTTGCCTTTAGAGAGACAAAGCGAATTGATTCTGTTGAAATATTCATTAAATTAAAAGGCTTCATTTACTATTCTAAAAGCAATTAATCAGTTTTCCCTGCTCTGTGCAGTACAGTACTAGCCACCACTTCACAACAGCATAAAACTGCTCCAGGGAGAACTCAAAAATGGATAGCGTCTGTTAAGAAAGTAAGTTGTAGACACTGCGAACCTTACATTTTGTAAAGGAATATAGAAAACTTTGGAATAACTGATTTAATAAAACTGCTTGCAGAGAGCAATAGAAATTAAAAAAACCTAAGAAAAAAGAAAACTTTCTTAGGAATGCATGTGAAGATTTAAGAGTGGTCCGGTATCACTTAAAGAGTAAGTAAAGGCAATCTTCATTAAATAATCATTAAATTTTGTAAAGAAAGTGCCCCAAAATATTTATGGCAATGATATTAGCAAGTGCTTTTGATGTGAAGAAAAATGCCAATATCTACACAATCTCTGCCAATGTCTTCATGACTAATTATTCTAGTAACAATGTGTGGAGCACATTACTCCTAGGTCATCAGCTGAACATAACCCAGGTCAATAGTTAGAGGAGGTTGTAAACCACAGATATATTCCTTTGTCAGTGTTTCAGTAAATCATATTGTTTCAACGTAGCACATAAAGAAAAATTGAAACACAAAGTTTTGTTTAAAAATTTTAGTTGTGTTCAAAATTTTTGAATGAAGTATGTATGTATGAAATATGTAAATATGTTTTATTAATAGAAAGGGTCTAAGGAAAGCAGTGATGATGTAAAGCAATAAAAATGAAAAAGAATTGTTCTAAAATATGAAATATCTAAAATAATTCTCTTTGGTGTTAGAATAAAAAATTTATTAAAATTATATTAAATTTTATCTTAAGGAGAATGGCAAAAATGTTATAGACCAGACCGCCACTAACCCAGGGAATAGTTGGTCAATTAATTCAACACCCAGTGTATTGCTCTAAAATATAAATTATATATGTATATTATATTCATAAGAATACACACACAAACATACACCACAAACATACACCACAAACACACATACACACACACACACACACACACACACACACACACACATATGCATTCTTCATTGAGGCCTACAAACCATGCCTTGAAAAATCTCAATTTTTTTTTTCGGGCTAGGGATTGAACCCAGGGCCATTCTACCTCTGAGTTACACATCCAGCCCTTTGTATTTATTTTGAAACAGTATCTCTCTGGGTTGCTGAGAGTCTTGATAAGTTGCTGAGGCTGGACTTGAACCTGTGATTTCCTATCTCAGTCTCCAAAGTACTGGGATTATAGGTTTGTGCTAGGACCATACCTGATAAACATTTCACAAAAGAAGAAATAAAATGGCCAATAAATGTATGAAAAATAGTCAACATCATTAGCAATCAAAGAGATGCAAATCAAAACTACCCTAAAATTTCATCTAAGCCCAATTAGAATGGCAATCATTAAAAATACAAACAATAACAAATGCTAGTGAGGGTGTGTAGAAGTAAGAACTCTAATACATTGTTGATGGGATTTCAAATTAATGCAACCATTTTGGAAAACAGTATGGAGGATCGTCAGAAGAATGGATATGGATACCATATGATCCAGCAATACCACTTCTGTGTATCTACCCAAAAGAATGGAAACCAAACTACCAGACTAATGGATGTGTATATATGTTTACAGCTGCACAATTCACAATTGCCAAATTATGGAACCAGCCAAGATGTCCATCAACAGATGAATGGATAACAAAACTATGGGATATGTACACAATGGAATTTTACTCAGCCATAAAGAAGAATAAAATCATGTTATTTCCAAGAAAATGAAGAGAACTGGAGAACATTATACTAAGTGAGATTAGTCAGCCACAAAAGTAAAAAGTCAGATGTTCTCCCTAAAATGCAGAAGCCAGGGAGAAAAGGGGACATAAGGAGGGACTCTAGACGAAGAAGAAGAAATCTTGTATGAGTAAAAAGGTAACCTAACTGAGGGAGATGGGTGGGGGGGGGAATACCCTAATGCACATGATGTACATTCATAAACATATCACTAAGCCAAACATGACAGGAAGGGTGGGGAATGGAAGGGGGTGGAAATTGGGGAAGGACTAAATAAGTGGTGTGTACAAGTATGCCTCTACCATCCTGTACCTCATTAAATGTATGATTACAATGCACCAATTAAAAAAGACTTGTTTTTAAATGTAGGTTAATATAAAGAGAAATTTTCAAGATAATGATGGAGCTAACTTCAAAAAATAAAAATAAATTTAAAAAAGAGAGTTGCCAGATAAGATCCATATCAGGTATTAAAGGTATAAAGAGCTATTTTCTATTTTATTTTTACTTTGAAATAGGGTCTTGCTAAGTTGCTGAGGCTGGTGTCAAACCCATGATCCTTTTGTCTCAGCCTCCCAAGTATTGAGATTACAGGTGTATGCCACCACACTCTGCTAGCTTTCTCATCTGCATGAAAGAGAAGGTAGGTATGTAACTTTGGGAGGCAAAGGGTCAGAGTGGTAGAGGGTGTCACCACTCTGGAACAGTCAAAATTCAGATTCTATTCAATACTACCTACATAACCCTGGGCAGTTTGCTAATCAGACTTTACAGATTTATAATGGGGATAATAATAGCATCCCTCTTACAAAAATGAGATATCATTAGAGCACTAAGTACTGTGTTGGTTCGCAATAATCACAAACCAATAATTTTTGTCCTTCATCCTGTTATTAGTTTGTAAATGTCATATGCCTATTAAAATAGAAATAAGCAACAAGATGGCTTTATAATATTATCTGTGCAAACATATGAGTTTATTATCCTGATTGATATTTTACCATGACCTGTGACATAGCCTATGGTTCCCAAAATACATTCCAATCAGATTTCATATTGGAACCAACCTTTAATAAGTTGCTATTTGTTGAATTTTATGTAACATAAAATAAGCATATCCACATTGTCAAAAATTATATATATATATATATACATATATATATATATATATAAACTCTCAAATTTCTTCATATGCTCCCATCAGAAAAATATCTCAATACATTAAATAATAAAGGAGATACAAGATTCCAGGTATGTTCTATTAAGTCAGATTTTAAAATAAGTTCCAACAGAATGCTAACTTTATCATGATTAGAGGGGAGAGATGTTATTTTTAACATGTTAACATGTCACATAACTTTAACACATATACTAAAATATATTAACATTGTGGAACTTTTTATTTGAAATAATATATTTTGCATTTCAGTTTTAATTTCTATATGGAAGATATTAATAGACATAAACCATATAATTCAAAACTCTTCATTCTCTAACAAATTTTAAGTGTATAAAGGAGTCTTAATACCAAAAGTTTAAGAACTGCTGCCACAGATCATTTAAAAGGAGAACCAATTGGTTTTAGAAGAACATTAAGACTCAAGAAGAAAGATATTTTTTAAAACATTTTGATTAATTAACAGTTTAATGACACTGTTAACTAGAGCAAACTTGCTTGAGCCACAATGCAAGCAAACTTTAGAAGCAGTGTAGAGTCAAGGTCAATGTACATGAAGTAATTTGAGAATAAACACTTGAGGTTTGATGGAATTTATTCACTGACCCTGAAATGTCATCATAGATACTAATGTGGCATACCTCACTCCAGTGTCCCATGCCTTGTGAGAATATATTTGAGATGCTCTAAATGCACACAAAATATGCATATACTATTTAGATATACTTAATAAATTGAAATAAATAAAAATAACTATTTCAGAATGAAGCCTGTCTTAATGATTCACATTGGTATCAGTGATGTGATACTTCCAATTGAAACTTATTATTGCATACTTTTAAACTTGATTCCCCAAAATCTCAAATTGCTTCCTTTATGCCCCAGAGCACTGACCTAATAAAAATGTGATCACCATATAGGTAGAAATTTATTACTTTACCAGCGACTTTTTATGTGAACACATAGCACAGAAGAAACTAATTTGTGTATTAGGGAGGGAAATTAATTAACATAGAACAAAGACTAAATGAATTTTACTATTAGAAGTGAAATACAGTAACATTTGGGTTTGCCAGTCTGTTTGAAAAAATGGGATTGATCATTTTATTCAAGCTAAATCCTGAATATTTAGATATTTTTTATTTCTGTAGGTATACTTAGAAACAAATTTTATGAATTCCATAATCATAAGAATCAAAGGACATGAATGAATTTGGAAAAATTTATGCAGAGTATATTTTGAGCACTTCTTTTCTCTTTGTCTTTCTCTCTATTCGACAAAATTTATCTACCTGAATGACAGGAAAGTATTATGCAACCAGAAAATTTACCAATCTCAGTAATTTCTGAAAAATATATACAATTATGCTGACATACACAAAGATAAAATAAATGTTTAAGTATGTTTGTTTTTAATATGTCTGCATTACAAAATACATAATCAGGGTAAACATCTAGACATCTTTGGTCCTTAGTGTATCTTTGTGTTGAATAGTAAACTCAGAAATTAATCTCCATCTAATTTTTCCTAACAGTATTATATTTTTTGATATGAACTCTTTGGCATTCTTTGAAAATAGAGTCTGATACATTTAACTTTTTAATATCCTGAGATTTTATAACATTGTTTATGATTCTAGTATCTTCTTAATTATCTAAGATTTTATTCATATATTGTAAATAATTTGATACAGGTCCATTTGCAGTTATTGTTTTCTTTCTTTCTACAGATATCTCATTATCAGCTCTTAGGTACTTGAAGTACTTTGTAGATACTCACATTTCAATTAAAAGAGAAAGCAATAAATAGTTGTTGGTGTAAGGACCATTTAAATTTTCAACTTTATGTACCTTGATCAACTGTTCTTTATCTCAAAATACAAAACAACTTTTTCTGACTCTAGAATATTCACAGATAAAAATTTTCTAGCTGATGCATTTTTTGTGAAATATGTCACCACTTTTAAAATATTCAATATAAATTGTATTGTACACTTACCTTTTTAATTTTTAGTAATCAAGGAAAATAAAGGCTCTTGTTACTTTGCATCTAACAATTCTGCTCCTCCCAAGTGTCTTAGGATAACTCATCTGTGTGTTTCCAATCTTAATTATCTTGACTCCTCTTTCAGTACACACAAAAAATTATCAACAAATTCTATTATTTTTTCCTTAAAATTAACGTTATGATTGTATGTTCATTTTCAAACTTACTGTCACCAACCCTCAGGACACGGCACTTCTCTGATTTCCTCCTAGGGTATATCTAATTTTATTATTTTCTTACTTTTTCATTCTTAATTAGGTACAAAAGGTGTTTCTATATTTAAATTATCTTAGTAGTGCCTCATAATCTAGTAAATGATAAAATCTGAATACCTTGACTTGGCATATGTAGGTTACCATAATCCAAAGAATCCTTAAAATGTTATTTTTCGCATATACCAACACAAACTTTGTTTAATCAGGCTTCTAATTCACTTCTCCAAATACCAAACTTGTTTTACTTCATGTTTCTGCTCACATATTCTTTTTTTCCAATGAACATTTCTTCTCTTCTGCCATTTTCCATATCAATCTGCAATTTCGATATGAAGATTTTCATGATTATTTCTGGATGAAGTAATTATTATTTTTTTCCTACATTCCTTATACTTCTTTGTATTTTGAACCTATACAGATGTTCTATGAATTAAGGATATTAGAATTTCTAAGTTAGAGATAAATGTTACTTCCTAATCAGTCCTACCTCTATCCAAGCCATTCAACATTGCCCTTCATCATTAAGTCTGAGCTAAACATATGACATGTGTTGACCAATGGAGCATTATCCAATATGGTGGCTAAAGCATACTAGACTTCTGCTACCTCCTTAAGAACACATCCATCCAGTTTGCAATGATGAGGAATTAGAGTCAAGTAACCCTGCTCCACAGCTGGCCTACTTCCTTATCAGTTTCCGCCTACCACCTAGTGTATCCCCAAACATATGCGTGGGCCCTGTCCAAACCAGAATGATAGTCCAGCTTAAATTATTGATCTGAAATCTTGTGAACCCAATTATTGCTTATTGTTGTGAGAGATTGGGTATTGATGTTTTGTTACACAGAATTAGTATGAAATTAGAAAACCAAAACACTGTCCTTGGAACCAAAACAGCAGAATCATGGTACTTTGCTCGTGTTCAAACATTAATGAGGATTGAATGAATGTATTCTAGACTCTGTTTAAAGGTATCTCCAACACACTCATAAACCAGTTTGAAGTGGCTTCTTTGAGCACTTGTGATATACCTGAGGTGTCATGTAATTTCATGCCTGATCCCACTTGTTCTTTTCCATAATTATATAAAATATCTGTTAATAAACATATTCTACAGATAATAAAAATGAGGCTTAGAGAATGTAACTCATCAAGGTGGTACATAGAATTAAAAATAGCTAAAATGAATATCATCCCAATCTGATAGAAAACTTGTTTATTATGTCAGTATTATAAAGTTTCTTGCAAAGGACTGATATAAAATGAATAAATATGTAATATTTAAAAAACAATTTTCAGATACTTTGTACTGGCAATTTCTTTGGAATGAATTCAACACATACAAGGGAAGTAAGTCTACTTGCAAGAATGTTTAAGCTTTTATCTCTTTTATACTGCCTCTTGCACTTTCTATATATTTCCATCGTTTAATTGTTTTTAACCAAATGCATATTGTATGCCCAATACTGTAGTAGGTACTAGATAGAGGTTACGGACAATATGTACAAGTCTATGCCAGCCTGTATGTCTATATATATATATAAGAGTTTTATATATATATATATATAAACATTAGTGAAGTTAGGAGTTTGAAATCAGCCATATAGAAATACCTACCGTATTTGGAAAATAATTCAATTTTTTTCTTCTTTTCTAACTTTATTTATTTCTCTCTCTCTTTAATTAATAAAATAGTTGTTAAATATTTTCCAACAGGTTTCTCTTTCTCAGAAGACTGGGAATGGTACTACCATATGACTCAGTGATAGCCCTCCTGGGCATCTTCCTAAAGGAAATTAAATCAGAATATAATGCTTGCATATCCATGTTCATATTAGCACAATTTACATTAGCTAAATTATGGAACTAGCCTAGATATCCATCAACAGATGAGTGGATCACAAAACTGTGGCATAGACATACAATGGAATTTTACTTAGCCATAAAAAAGAACAAAATCTCACCTTTTGCAGGAAAATGGATGGAACTTGAGAATATTATACTAAGTACCAAGAACTATGCACATGCATTTATCTGATACTCTATACTTCAATATGATGTAAATTTTACAATGCACCAAATAATAAAAAAGGGCCACACACAAAGAATATAAAGAAATAAACTAGCCCAGCACCTTGGCACAGACCTGTAATCCCAGTACTTGGGAGAATGAAACAGGGGGAATCACAGATTCAAGGACAAGTAATGAGGGAATAAATAAATTTAGAAATTTTTTCCAAGCCATATGCAAAAAATAATTTCCATGTGGGTTACAAAACCTAAGTGCAAATTTAAGCTATAAGAGTTTTGTGCAAAGAACAGAAGAGTATCTTGGATGACCTCAGGATTAAAAAAAACCTCAAGCAAGATTTTAAAAGTAAAAATGGTGCACAAATGCTAAATCTAGGACTGGGGATTTAGCTCAGTTTTAGAGTGCTTGCCTGGCACAAGTGAGAACATGGATTTTATCACCAATGACATTGCAAAATTAGAAAGTAAAATAAATCTGATGGATTGAAATTAACTTTTTAGTGATAAAATCACATGAAATGAAGTAAAAATCAAAAGATAAATAATTACAATGCATAAACTAAAATCAGTATGCGAATTTATAAAGAATATTCTTAAGTAACAGACACTGTAATGGAACATATGAGTACAGCACATGATTTGTCAAAGAAAATAAAATCCAAAATAGAAAAGTGAATAAACAAAGAAGAAAAAAAAATTGCAAAATTATGAAAGTGTTGGTTAAAACTATCAAAAATACTTGTATATTCATAAAATTGATAAAATTTTAAGTCTAAAGCTATTATGATAAATAAGCAAGAAAATGTAAAAATAATGCACAGTTCATTATACTTGTAATCTTATTTTTAAAACCACCTTGAAAAATAATTTAGGCATAGATAATAAAGTTTAAAAAAATCTATGTACCTTAGGAATTAACAATCACTAGGCATAAACGCCAGAGAAACTTCTGTATATGAAAAATGCTCAATATGATTAGCAATCAGAGAAATGCAAATTAAAACTACATGGAGATTCCACCTAACTCCAATAGCAATGGCAATCATCAAACACCAAATAATAATAATAATAATAATAATAATAATAATAATAATAATAATAATTATATATATATATAAGAATGTACTTAAGATCATTGCATTTAATATCAAAATATAGTAACTCCCTAAGTATCTATAAACAGAAAAAATAGATTGGTAAACTATGGCATATTTATAAGATGGAATAGTAATATGACAAATAAATGTTAATGATCAAGGCACATATATTATTAGAATTTAATCTCACAGTTTATCTTGGAAATTAATGTTTCAGAATGGTCTACATCATGCACTACTACTAGAGGAAACTGAGTAAATTTGGGGCACTTCAATATGTTGCAAAAGTATAAAATTTTCCAGAAAACTTAGAAATGAAAATTTCAGGATCAAGGGGAATAGAAGAGTTTTGCAGAATACTGACTGAAAATGTATTTTATTTTTATCTGCTGTGTTGTCATTGAAATGTTTTCTGTATTTTTATAAGGCTTCGATATTAAGTAATAGTAATAAAAATATCCCATTAAAGAGTAAAAATTTCTTATTAGGAGATGCTAGTAGGAAGAGCCGCTACCCATATACCTTTAACCAAAAACTAGTCCTTCTCTATTGGGGAAGGTCATCTTCTATGACCAAGCATGCAGTTTCAGGAGGGATGCACAAGGAGCAGTGAGGGAGAAAGGGGGCACCTGCATATCCAGCCAGATTGGTCAAATCAACCCTGGCAATCAATGGAGTGACAGATATTGCAACCAGGCTGCTCACATTCCAGGCTGTGAAATCAAGGCTCTCTCTCCGCCAGCAGAGATAGTGTCTGATGATCTTAAAAGCCAGCGACAGCCAGGGCCATATGTGATCACAATCAGCAGATCAGAAGTACTTTCCCTGGGCCATCAAAACTCAGCCAGCCAAGACACAAGCTCAGAACATAGTAGTTTCTGGCACTGCAGAGCCTATGCCCAGTAACCACAGAGAGAGAGGCTGTAGGCTCTGAATGGAACATCATAGTTTCTGACCCTGCTAAGTTTGGGCATATAGAGCAAGGTGTCCTACAGCCAATTAAAGGCTCCTGTTTGCCTGCACTAAGAACTATATCTTCTTAAAGAGGTTCTGGAGTACTACTTAAATGACCAATTACATGAGAAAGACTCATTGAGGCAAATATAAACCCCAGCATATGCTTTATTATAAAGGAATAACAAGTAGACATAAGACTCTCAAACAAAGAGGAAGATGATGCCAAGACCACAGAAATGCAAATCTAAGAATTTTGAAAACATGAGAATTTTGAGACCAATGAGAAAACAATACTCCCCCCCCAAAAAAAACCAAAAAACAAACAAAAACTCAATGGCAAGGGAGATCACCAATAATGAGCTGCAGAAAATACCAGAAGGAGAATTCAGAATTTTGATTTTCATTATGATCAAAGGCTTCAGAAATGAAATTGGAAAAAGTGTACAAGAAATTGAAAAAAACATGTAGAGAAATTGAGGTCCTAAATAAGAATCAAAACAGTCTTTCAGTGAAATGAAGGAGACAATAAATGAACTAAAGACCTCAACAGAGACCACCTCTGGCTGACTGGACCACATGGAAAATAGAGTCTCACTCTTGGAAAAACAACTCATTTAAAACTGACCACACTGTCAACAATATAGAGAAGACAATACAACAACATGACTAGAACATCCAAGAAATATGGAATAATATGAAATTATCTAACTTATAGATAACAGGCATAGAAGAAGGTCTAGAATCACACACCAAGGGCAATCGAAATCTCTTTAGAAAAATAATATCAGAGAATTGCCCAAACATAGAAAAAGAGTTGGATATACATGTACAGAGAACGTTAAGAACACCAACAAGACAGGATCAAAGAAGAATTTCTCCATACCATATAATAATTAAAATGTATAAACATAGAAGCCAAGGAAAAATCTTAAATGCATCTAAGACAAAAGAACAAGGGAAATTCAGGGGCAAAACAATAACAATAACTCTGGGTTTCTCAACTCAAGCCATGAAAGCCAGGAGGGACTACTTCAAACACTGAAAGAAAACAACTTCTAACCAAGATTGCCATATCCAGAAAAGATATCATTCAAAATGGATGGAGATACATTAGTTTCTCTTCAGACCATTTGAATCTTTTGCCTTTTACAAAATGGATTGACAAAAACTTTCCAAGAGAAGCAGAAACTAAAATATTTCATAACTACCAAGCAAGGATTAGAGAAAGTCATTAAGGAAATAAAACAAAAATAAGAATAAATAAATAAATACCAGAACCTGAGAAGGCATGAATTCTACCAGATGGGCAACTATATTAAGGAGAAATAACACTGTATGAAACACAAATTATAATTCAAAATGACACAAAACAAAAATCTTTTCTCAATAATAACATTGAATTTCAAAAGTCTAAACTCTTCAATTAAAAGGCATAGACTAACAATGTGGATTAAAGGACATAATCCAACTATATGCTGCTTGCAAGAAACTCACTTTACAGGCAAAAATATCTATAGAATAGAGGTAAAAGGATACTATGCAAATAGAGACTGAAAACAAGCAGGGATAGAAATGCTCGTATATGACAAAGCTGACTTTAAGCTAAAACTTATCAGAAGAGACACTGTTGGTCACTTCTTACTAATAAAAGTAGTAATCCAACATGAAGATGTAATAATAGTAAACATTTACACCCCAAATGTGGGCATACCCATTTTTATACAACAACCTTTTTGGAATATTAGGTCTCAAATATTATTATATAATAATAATAATATTTGAGACCCAAATACAATAATATTGAGAGACTTAAACACACTCTCTACACCATTAGATCAATCTCCAAGGCACAAGATGAGTAAAGACTCTTCATATCTAAAGAACACTATAAGCCAAATGGACCTAATAGACATACACAGAATATTCCAACCAATACAAGCTGAATACATTCTTCTCAGCTGCTCATGGAAGCTTCTTCAAGTTAGACTATATTCTTGGCCACAAAGCAAGTACCAGCAAGTTTAAAAATGTAATATAATTCCTTGTATCTTTTCATGTCATAACGTGGGAAAGGAGAAATCAACTGCAGGAAGACCAAAATAAACTACATAAATACATTTGGAAAGCCCACCAAGTTCTGTGTACATGAATGTCACTATCACTATCAACTACATTATGATGTGAGAGATGTGAGACTACAATGAACAAAAAAATTATTCATTATGAAATGAATACATGAATCAGTAAATCAGTTCATATCTATTTATCTCAAAAGAAATATCTGAGATGAATATAAAAGTATAAGTTCCTATCCAGCTTCTACTCTCTCTAGTGGAAAAGGTGTTTCTTTCCTAACCATAAGCACATCAATCACTGGGGTACCTTTATAGTATGACTCATGGATCTACAAAATTACTGTGATCTCTCCAGGAATATGATGGGCATCTGGAATCATGAGCTCATGAGTCATCCCTTTTAAGTGCTATTTCTTACATGTGGTGGCAGGATTCCTCTGAGCTAGGAAAAAAAATAGATATTCTGCCAACTTATTTGAAATTTTGAAGAAGCACTGCAAAAGAATGGCCTTAAAACTATGTTTTTATAAATATTTATCTACACTCAAATATTTAGTAAATATAGTGAACATTCTTTCATAAGTTCAGAAAGAATGAAGGCAGAAAATCAAACTTCTTCTCTGTCTCTCACACTTCTTTGCACCTTCCTCCCCTTCTTCTCTTCCTCCCCTACCCACATCTCTAGCTCCCTCTTGCTACACACACTGACACACACACACACACACACACACACACACACACACACACACACACACTCACAGCCACAATTACCAAATATTATTGAGTGGGGACTATGTACAAGGCAGTCTGCAAGGAAACCCAGAAAATTTATTTTATGTGTATAGCAAGAATATAAGGTGATTTACATGTACATTCTACCCTCAAGGAGCTAAACATATACTAAAAAAATTATTTTAATACACTTAAGTATTCTAATTAGAATGTGATAAAATGTAGAAATTTCCATGAGATGTTTAATCATCACTGAAATAACCAAAAATTTATTGTTTGCCAGATAGTGC
>PVLC010041030.1:0-13589 GCA_004027655.1 Graphiurus murinus | reverse complement strand
CACAGTGGTGCATGCCTGTAATCTCAGTACTTGGGAGGCTGAGATCGGAGGGTCACAAGTTCCTGTCCAGCCTCAGAAACAGCCAGGCCCCCCACAACTTAGTGAGATCCTGTTTCAAGATAAAAATATAGGGATGGAGGTGCAGCTTAAAGATAGAATGCCTCTGGGTTCAATCCCCAGTACCACAAAATAAGTAAGTAAATAAATAGAGAAGTAAGTACATAAATAAATAAATAGGGCTAGGGGTATAACTTAGAGACAGAATGCCTCTGGGTTCAATTCCCAGTACCACAAAATAAGAAAGGAAGTATAAGTAAGTAAAGTAAATAATGGGGCTGAGGGTAAAATGCCTCTGGGTTCAATCCCCAGTACCACAAAATAAATAAGTAAGTAATGGGGTTGGGGGGTGTAGTTCAGAGGTAGAATGCCCCTGGGTTCAATCCCCAGTACCACACACAGAAAAGTAAATAAATAGCTGGATGTGATGGCACACACTTGGGGTTTTTTTTTGTTTTTTTTGTTTTTTGTTTTTTGTTTTTTTTGGTACTGGGGATGGAACTCAGAGGCATTCTACCTCCAAGCTATACCCCTAGCCCTATTTTTTTATTCTTTATTGTGAAACAGGGTCTCACTAAGTTGCAGAGTGCCTCACTAGGTAGCTGAGGCTGGCCGCGAACCTGGATCCTCCAATCTCAGCCTCCCAAATGCTGGGATTACAAGTATGCGCCACCACGCCCGGCTTTATTTATCTTATTTTTTGTTTGGAAACAAGGTCTCGCTAGGTTACTGAGAATCTCACTACTTGCTGAGGCTGTCCTCAAACCTGCAATCCTCCTGTCTCAGCCTCCCAAGTACTGGAATTACAGGAGTGTGCCACCACACTCAGCCCAAATTATACTTTGAAGATGAGAAAAAGACTCTTTAGAGATGATCCAGGGTCTAGAGGTGTTCAACAAAAATAGCACTTCTTTTTTTTTTTTTTTTTTTTTTTTTTGCGGTACTGAACTCAGGGGCATTCTACCTCCGAGTTATACCCCCAGCCCTATTTTTTATTCTTTATTTTGAAACCAGGTCTCACTAAGTTGTGGAGTGCCTCACTAGGTAGCTGACGCTGGCCGCGCTGGATCCTCCGGTCTCAGCCTCCCAAATGCTGGGATTACAAGCATGCGCCACCACGCCCGGCTAAAAATAGCACTTCTTAAAAAATGTTTTTGAAGCTGGGCATGGTGGCACACACCTATAATCCCAGTTCTTGGAAGGCTGAGACAGAAGGATCACAGGTTTAAGGACAGCCTCAGTAAGTAGTAAGACTCATCAACCTAGGAAAAACCTGTTTCAACATAAAAACTAAAATAAGGCTGAAAAAGTTTTTGACTTCCAGGTCAACTTTAAATTTTTAAAAGGACATAAAAACACTGAACTAGCATGTCTCTATGTCTCTCTGCCAACTCTGAAAAGCTATGATTCTAATCTAAAAACAAAACAAGTAGTACTGAGATGCTCCAAAATTAGGTGACAATGTAACGACAAGTTG
Organism: Graphiurus murinus; assembly: GCA_004027655.1. Taxonomy (NCBI): domain Eukaryota; kingdom Metazoa; phylum Chordata; class Mammalia; order Rodentia; family Gliridae; genus Graphiurus; species Graphiurus murinus. The sequence continues at coordinate 12,055 of PVLC010041030.1, read as the reverse complement.
TATATTTAAATGCACAAGCAGTCTAGGTGCAGTGGCACACAACTGTAGACCCAGCAACTTAGGAGGCTGAGGCAGAAGGATTACAAGTTGGGGGCCAGCCTAAGCAACTTAGTGAAATCCTTCCTCAAAAAAAAAAAAAGGACTGCAGATATCGTTCAGTGGTAGAGCACCCCTGAGTTCAATCCCCAGTACCATAAACAAACAAACAAGCCTAATTTGGATCCTGTTTAAAACATCTCTCATTTCAATTATCAATGTATGCACAAATAAAATATAATAAAACTCAGTGATTGTAATCCAAACATCTGAGACTATTATCTTGCTGATCCTATAGTGGGTTTAAAATCTTCTCCAAGTTCCAAAGGGAATTTGTTGTGGCAAGCGTGGTTTGGAAAGGCAGAGATCTAGCCCATGCAACAGCAAAATTAGAGAGGAGAAGCAAGATGTGCTGTCTGAGGTAAGGTAGAAAGATCCTGGCCAGGAGATTAGAAGGCCCAGGTCATAATCTGACCCTGCTGCTTTGTGACCTCAGGGTCTTTCCAACTCTGACATGTTTGCCATTCTTGCTCTAGTGACTAGCTTCTATTTATAGCCAGTGGAGAATGTCTAAGTGGAATTTCTTTTTCATTGCTTTATCTCCCTTGGAATGTGGTGTAATTGTGAGTGTATTGAACACTACTGCACAAAGGGACATGTAAGGGCAGGTTTCACTTTGGACTGAGCCACTTGTATCTGCAACAAAGACAAATTACTCCACACCCTTAAAAGTGCAGGAAATATGTTTCTTTCCTTTTCTAAATCAAATCCAGCATTGAACTAGCTTGCACTCACCAAAATCACTCAGGTGTGTGTGTGTGTGTGTGTGTGTGTGTGTGTGTGTGTGTGTGTTTTCTTGTCTCCTCTCTGCCTTGAACTTTGGTCTACCCATTCTGTTAGCAAGTGCAATATTTATTGTGGCAGACACTGTTGTGTGCACTGAGGATAAACAAAACAAAGTCCCTGACCTCTTTGAACTTAGTCTCCTGGAGAAGAGACAACATAAGGAAATCTATAGCATGTCAAGTGGCAATAAGGACCAGGGAGAAGAGTGAGGCAGTTGAAGGGGAACAGAGAACATCAGGTGTCAGAAGAGTGGTCAGGGAAGGTCTCACTGATAGAGACATTTGGAGGAAGTAAGAGTGAGCTAGGTAAACATGTGGATGAAAGGAACTTAAAGCAAGGGCACAGTAAGGGCAGTGGCCCTGTGGGACAAGCAAGCAGGCCAGGAGTTGGAATTGAGCGACTAAGTGGGGAAGTAAAAAAGATAAATTACAAACTGGTAGGCTATCATAAGTTCCTCTTTCATGAGACAGGAACTCAAGGGAGGGTTTTCAGGGAGGGCTGCCGTGGTCTACCTTACAGTTTAACAGGGTCATGCTGCCAGTCACGTGGCTGCAATCTAGGGGAAATGGAAGGATGTGAAGCTTTAGTATGTGGGCCTAACCTGCTAAGAGGTACAGGCAGACCCAAGCCCCGTTGCCATGCTGTCATCCTGTGGCACACAAAATAACAAAAAGAAAATGTTTGTTCAAAAAAAGAAAAAACCAACCAGGCATGGTAGTGTGCACCTATCATTCCAGCTACTTAAGAGACTGAGACAGGAGAATCACAAGTTTGAGGTCAGCCTGGGCAACTTAGTGAAACCTTGTCTCAAAATAAGAAAATAAAACTGGAGCCAGACGAGCACATGCTTGTAATCCCAGTACTTGGGAGGCTGAGACAGGAGGACCACAGGTTCAATGCCATCCTCAGCAACTTAGCAAAGCTCTTAGCACTTTAGCAAGAACTTGTTTCCAAATAAAAAATAAAATAGGGCTGGGGATGTAGCTCCAAGGTAGAAGGCCCCTGGGTTTAAACCCTAGAACCACAAAAAAATAAAAATAAAATAAAAAATAAAAAGGGCTAGGGATATAGTTCAGTGGCAGAGCACTTGCCTAACATGTGCAATTCCCTGGGTTCAATCCTAAGTACTAAAAAAAAAAAAAAAAGTGCTGCTTGCCAATGGTCAATGAGCTAACATCTGGTTAGTGACTTTGTTTTGTTTTTTGGTACTGGTATTGAACCTAAAGGCATTCTATACCGCTTCCCCAGCCCAGTTTTATTTCTTATTTGGAAACAGAGTCTCACTAGCATGTGCCACCATGCCTGCTACCTTTTTGTGGGGGGGGGGGGCAGGGGGAGTGGACTGGGAATTAAACCCAGAGGCATTCAACCTCTGAGCTACACCTCCAGCCCTATTTTATTGTTATTATTTTTTTATTTTGAAACAAGGTCTTATTAAGTTGCAGAGTCTCACTAAATTGCTGAGGCTGGCCAGGAACCTGCAATCCTCCTGTCTCAGCCTCCCAAGTACTAGGATTACAGGTGCGCGCCACTGCACCTGGCTGTGAGTAAAGTATTCTACTACCACCTGAAGGGCCCAGAGGAAACCACGTGTGCCTCCCTTTCTCTGGCCTCCTGCTCCCACTGTCATGTCCCCTGTCTGATCCCAGGCAGGCCCTCACTTCTGCTGGGACACACTGCAGCTGCCACCTGATTCCTCTGCTGCACTCTGTCCTTCCCACGAGGGCCCTGCCTGGGTCAGCATCTTTGGTCCCTGTGCTTGGAGGAGATGGAATGCCAGCTCGCTCACAGCTCTGGGGTCAAGGGAAGTCTTAGGACTGTTAGCAAATATTTGCTCCTCCGGACACACCCCACAACCACCACGCTTTGTGACTTTCTGGCTGGTAGGTCTCAAGGGTCATTGTGGAGGCTGCCAAAAAGAGCACCCCATGAGGACCAAGGAGGCAGGAGCCACCTCTGGCCCTGAGACGCCAGAGTCCAGAAAAAAAAAAAAAGAAATGTTCTCATTTGTCAGCAATACCAACCCACCTCCTCCATCAGGGGCAAGGCTAAGTGGGAAAACAGAAACTTGCCCTGGTCTGGTCACATTCCTGGCTTCCAAGTCCCCCTCCATCTGCTCCAGGGGCCTGGGTGGAGTGGGGGCAGGGAGCAGAGAACTAAGAGAGAGATGTTCAGTCCCAGGCAGGTATTTGCTGCCTTTGTTCTCTGTGTCAGGCTTGTCTGGACTGGAGAGGCCTCCAGGAAACAGGCAAATGAAGTGGGGGAGAGATGGGGTTGCCTCTAGTAAGTCTTCCTGTGTGTCGCCCTATCTCCTGGTTGTTCCAGCCTCCAAACTTTCAAAAGCAAAGCCCGGTTGGGGTTGTCTTTTACACAAGGCAGTTTGGGCATTTTTGTTTGTTTGTTTGTTTGTTTATTGGCCCAGAAATACAAGAGCTACTGCTAACACCTCCGCAGAGCAAAGGAAACCAAACACGGGAGACAAGAGGGCAGGGCAAGAGTTGTCTTTTTCCTCTGGCTGATGAGTACACAGCAGGAAAAGGACTGGCCACTGATTTGGTCCTCAGTATCTCGCCCCGCCACTTACTTAGGGGACAGAGTCACAGCAGCAAGAAGTGCCAAGAGAACTCAGAGGACCCAGATGACACATGGTCGGGCACTGGGCTGGGTGCCAGAGATGAGATGCGGCAGCAAGACTCAGCCCCTGCCCTGCAGGGCTCCAAAGTCTACTTAGACAGGGATCCCAACAGCATGAGAGGTGTTGTACCAAAACCACATGCACAGTGCTATGGGGACAAAGAATGGAAAGCCCAGGTCACGAGAGGTGGGGGGAGGCTCACAAAAGTGGTAGTCTTTGGGCCACATTTTCCTCTTTTTTTTTTTTTTTGCAGTACTGGGGATGGAACCTGGGGGCATTCTACCTCCGAGCTACAGACCCAGCCCTATTTTTTATTCTTTATTTTGAAACAGGGTCTCACTAAGTTGTGGAGGGCCTCACTAAGTAGCTGAGGCTGGCCTCCAATCCGGATCCTCCTGTCTCAACCTCCCACGTACTGGGTTTACAAGCGTGCGTCACCATGCCCGGCTTCACATTTTCTTCTTAATAACAAAATTTTTAATTAATTTGTTTATTTTTGTGGCACTGGGGGCTGAACCCAGTAGCATTCCACCTCTGAGTTACACGCCCAGTCCTTTTTTGTTTTTATTTTACTTTTTTTTTTTTTGGTGGAGGTGGAGAGGAACTAGGAGTTGAACTCACGGGCAATCTACCTTTGAGCTACACCCCTTGCCTGATTTTATTTTTTATTTTGAAGCAAGATCTCACTAAGTTGCTGAGACTGGTCTCAAAGCTGCGATCCTCCTATCTCAGCCTCTCAAGTACTGGGATTACAAGCATGTGCCACCATGCCCAGCTTTATTTTTTATTTTGAAGTAGGGTCTCACTAAGTTGTTGAGGGTCTCTCTAAATTGCTGAGGATGCCTTGAATCTGTGCTTCTCCTGTCCCAACCTCCCAAGTACCGGGATTACAGGCATGCGCTACCACGCCAGGCTAACAATTTTGTTTTTTAGTAAAAATGATGCTTGGTCTTTGTATAATTCAAGCAGTAAGAGTCCAAAGAAGAAAGTAATGAAGCACCAAAAGTCCCACAACCCAGCAATGACCAGCATAAAGGCTCAAAGTGTGATTTTATTGGAGTTTTACAAGAGAAAAAGAAACTGCTGATAAAAGGAAGGAATTTGTTCGAAGACCCAGAATACACGGTGACAATGAGTCAGGTCTGTGTAGTAGAACGCAGGTACTGGCTGGCCATGGTGCAAGAGGATGGCCATGTCTTTTTTATGTACAAATCCAAGGCCTGCTGCCTACAGTGGGGGATGTCCCATAAATATGTGTTTAAAGAAGAAAGTAAGTCGGGCATGGTGGCACACTCTTGTAATCCCAGTATTTGGGAGGTTGAGACTGGAGGATCCGAGTTCGTGGCCAGCCTCAGCTACCTAGTGAGGCTCTCCACAACTTGGTGAGACCCTGTTTCAAAATAAAGAATAAAAAATAGGACTGGGGGTGTAACTTGGAGGTAGACTGCCCATGGGTTCAATCCCCCGTACTGCAAAATAAATAAATAAATAAATAATAAAGAAGGTGGGCAGGTGGGCAGGCAGGGGAGGACTGGAGAAGGGTCAGGAAGGGGCAAATGGGGCCATCTTTATACTTAAGTATAAGTAAGTGAGATTGACGTCATAATAATAACACAGCAGTCACTCTTTCACAAGTTCTTGCATATGCCAAGTCTTAAGCTAAGCATTTTCCATTATTAGTCCAATTAATTTTCATGTCAGCATTACATAAGAATGATTATTCTTGTCATGTTACATCCAAGGAAATATCTCAACACAGTAGATGGCCTGCCAAGATTTGCTAGTTGGTAATTGAGTTGTTTGTTGTTCTTCTTCTTGTACTGGGGATTGAACCCAGGAGCATTCTACCTCCAAGCGATACCTAGCCCTTTGTTTTTCTATTTTTTTTTATTGTTTTGTCTTTAAACAGGGTCTCATTAGGTTGCTGAGAGTCTAATGACATTGCAGAGGCTGTCCTCGAACCTGTCATCCTCCCGTCTCAGCCTCTCAAGAACTGGGATTACAGGCATGTGCCACCATGCCTGGCTTGGCAATTGAGAATTTGACCCAAAGTTGGTAGTAGGAATACAATGCTTCTGTCTTCCCCAAAAAGACTTCCAAAAAGATTTTGGTGTTGGTAAATCATTAAAATAACATGGGGTCCTCAACCCCCATAAAAGGAATTTGCTCACCTGGATACAGAAATTAAGTCTACTTAAAATGAATCTTACTACTTTATAATCATATGTCACATTCAATCCCTAAAAACATGAAAAGTGAGCCAGATGTGGTGGCACACGCCTGTAATCCCAGTACTTGGGAGGCTGAGACAGGAGGATCCCAGGTTGAAGACCAGCCTCAGCAATTTAGTGAGACTTCAGTAACCTAGTGAGACCCTGTTTCTTTTCTTTCTTTTTTTTTTTTTTTTTTGCAGAACTGGGGATTGAGCCCAGAGGCATTCTACCTCAGAGCTACACCCCAGCCCTATTTTTAGTTCTTTATTTTGAAACAGAGTCTCACAAAGTTGCAGTGGGCCTCACTAAGTAACTGAGGCTGGCCACGAACCCAGATCCTCCTGTCTCAGCCTCCCAAGTACTGGGACTACAAGCGTGCGCCACCACGCCCAACTTAGTGAGACCCTGTTTCAAAACAAAAAAATAAAATAGGGCTGGGGGTGTAGCTTGAAGATAGAATGTGCCTGAGTTCAATCCCTAATAATAACGACAACAACAAAAATCATTAAAAGTGGTTAAAAAGAAACACTAGAGCATTGGGGTTCAAAATATATTTGATGTTTCCCAGGAATATGTGGTTCGATTCCACTGATTCTTTCCTGAATTGTTCTAGACACTGACTTTTCATTTTAATTTATTGGTTAGAAGGATTTTTATGCCGTGGAGAGAGAAAGGAGGAAGGATGATGGAGACACATGGAAACCTGGAGCACTGGTCACGGCCTGAGCAGGGGACCCCTGGGAGCAGGTGGTTTCCCTCTGGCATGGCCAGGAAAGAACGGAAGGCAGGAGAGAGGATTGGCTTGACTGCAGCATGCTGGGCAGGAAAGGGAAGTGATTACAGAAGAGAAAGAAAAAAATACATATATTTTTTTTTTAAGTAGCAGTCAGGATTCTGCAATTTAAGTATACCTTCCTCTGTATGACCTTCCAAGTTCCTGGCTCATGCACTGTCCATTATTGGTTCCAATGGCCTGAAGTGCTGGCCTGGCCACTGGTGCCCTGGATCTTAGGAGGAGTCCTAATTCTTTTATTGTTTGTTTGTTTTGAAACAGACTCTCACTAGGTTGCTGAGGCTGTCCTCAAACCTGGATCTTCCTGTCTCATCCTCTCAAGTACTGAGATTACTGGCATGCGGGTTTTTTTTTTATGGGGGTGGGGGGTGTTGTTTGGTTTTTTTTTTTTTTTTTTTTTTTGTACTAGGGATTGAGCCCAGGGACACTCTACCTCTGAGCCACACTCCCAACCCTTTTTATTTTTTATTTTAAAACAGGATCTTGCTAAGTTGCTGAGGGTCTCGCTAAGTTTCAGAGGATGGCTGCAAAAGCTGGTTGTGGAACCTGGGAGCCTCCTATCTCAGCCTCCCAAGAACTGAGATTATAGGCGTGAGCTGCCGCCACCACCACCACCATCACCACCACCCCTGGCTAAGGAGTCCTCCTCCTTACTTAGACCTGCTGCAAAGGAAATGTGGGCAGAGACCCGGGTTCCAGCCCTAGAGCCAGCTGCGACTGAACCACCTCTGGTTCCTGCCAGGTTGTTCCTGGGAGGGAGGGCAGCAAGGGCCTGGGATGGCAGAGCTCCTGGAGAGCTGGCCAGGGCCAGGGGCCCTGTGAGAGCCTGGAAGCTTGTGGGCCAGGGCTGCAGCTCAGGGAAACTACAGAAACCAATGTCCTCTGGGAAGAGATGGGAGAGAGGCATGGTGAGTGACAGGGACCCTGGTGCATTCACTGCTTGTGGAAAGCAGGCTCAAGAGACTTCTCACATCCTTATGACAGTCTTGGTGGCCCCTTCTCATTGGACTCTCCCAAGATGCAGTGTTTGTGGAGATGAGTAAGGGTCACAGGGGAAGGGAGTTAGAAACAAACTTTGAACAATCTTCTTCCAACAGACCCTGAGAGGAGCCACCGGCCTCTGACATGGGTGCCCACCAAGCCGACCTGGGATTGCTCTGCAGAAGAGCCCGGCCAACAAGAGATTGTAGTTGCCAGGAGCCCCTGCCTCAGGCTTGAAGGAGCAGCAGTAGAAGAAATGGTGTCCAGGGGCCCCACCACCCCGGGCTCAGCAGAGGTTCTCAAAGTGTGAAACACAGCCCAGCTCTGTCAACATCACCTGGAAAGCTATTTTAAAAGCCTGACCGCCCTGTGCCCTCCACCCACGGAACCAGAAGCAGGTGCCAGAGATCTACACTGGTGTCTAAATAGCACCTTCTAGTGCTTTTTCCACCAGCTAAAAAACATGATGAGGCTGGGCATGGTGCTATACGCCTGTGATCCCAGTACTTGGGAGACAGGAGGAGCACAGGTTCAAGACCAGCCTCAGCAATTTAGTGAGACCTTCTCCACTTAGTGAGATCTTCAGCAACTTAGTAAGATCCTATTTCAAAAAAAATTTTTTTAATAAAGCCGGGCGTGGTGGCGCACGCTTGTAATCCCAGCATTCGGGAGGCTGAGACCGGAGGATCCGGGTTCGCGGCCAGCCTCAGCTACCTAGTGAGGCACTCCGCAACTTAGTGAGACTCGGTTTCAAAATTAAGAATAAAAAAATAGGGCTGGGGGTGTAGCTTGGAGGTAGAATGCCCCTGAGTCCAATCCCCAGTACTTGGGAGACTGAGGCCAGAGGATCTGAGTTCGCGGCCAGCCTCAGCTACTTAGTGAGGTCCTGTTTCAAAATAAAGACTAAAAAATAGGGCTGGAGATGTAACTCAGAGGTAGAATGCCTCTGGGTTCAATCCCCAGTACCACCACCACCAAAAAAAAAGAGCCAGGTGTCAGGTGTAGTGGTGCACACTTGTAATCCCAGTATTTGGGAAGCTGAGACAGAAGGATCATCGGTCCACAACCAGCCTCAGCAATTTAGTGAGGACTTCCACAACTTAGTGAGACCCTGTTTGCAAATAAAATAATAAAATAGGGCTGGGGGTATAGCTCAAAGGTAGAACGCCCCTGGGTTCTCATCAACCTAGCAAGACCCTGTTTCAAAAAATAAAAATAAAAAATAGGACTACGGGGTGTAGCTCTGAAGTTGAATGCCCCTGGATTCAATTCTCAGTACCACAAAAAGTAAAAATAAAAATAAAAATAGGCTTAGGGTGTACCTCGGAGGTAGAATGCCCTTGAGTTCAATCCCCGGTACCAAACAAACAAACATGATGACCCCAGAGGCTTAGAAAACTCTGTGTTAGCCAGGGGTGTGGTGGCATACACCTGCAATTCCAGTACTTGGGAGGCTGAGACTGGAGGATCGAAGGTTCAAGGACAGTCTCAGCAAGTAGTGAGACTCTCATCAACCTAGTGAGACCTTGATTCAAAATAAAAATAAAATTAGGCTGGAGGTGTAGCTTGGAGGTAGAATGCCCCTAGGTTCAATCCCCAGTGCCACAAAAAAAAAAAAAAAAAAAAGGAAGGAAAGAAAGAAGGAAGGAAGGAAGGGAGGGAGGGAGGGAGGAAGGGGAGGGAACCCAGGGTGGGCAACCCACCCCACGCCCTCCTGCACCTCTAATGGCAGGCGCTCAGACCCTGGAGCACCTGAAGCCAGCATTTCCGGTGCCCCACGCTTCATTAGCACTTTGGTGGCGTCGCTTCCTGTGACTGACTCTCTGTTTCCATTCTGGCAAAGTGGTTTGCTGTTTTGCTCGGCTCTGGGCGTTGGAGGAAGACGAGTTTCTCACGGAGCCCCTCCTGGGCCTCTTGGCAATTTCTCCCTGGTAGGTGCCCTCACGTTTCTACCAGAAGCCAGAGGCCAGGCCTGGCGTTGGGACCACCGCCTCGTTGGAGAGCTCGCCTCCTGCCCCAGGTAGAACCAGACCTGTCCTTCTGTATCTTGAATCGGCTCAGCCTGACATTTCAAGGGAAGACACAAGGTAGCAAGTCTGTTGGGGGGAAGAGATTTCTAGATTGAAAGATTGGAAACTTTAAAAAGAAAGAACCAAAGGCCTTTTGTTTATTTGTTTGTCTTCTTGCAAGGGGTTTTGGTGAATAAAAATTCAGGAAGAAGAAATTTTGAGAGAGAAAAGTTGTGCATTAGGAAGTGTTTGTAGGTCATAGAGATTAGGAGGATTTCTATCATTCTTATTTTAGCTACTAAAAAAAGCAGTTAGCCAGGTAGGGTGGGGCATGCTTGTAAGTCCAGTACTTGGGAGGCTGAGACTGGAGGATCTGGGTTCACAGCTAGCCTCAGCTACTTAGTAAGGCCCTCTGCAACTTAGTGAGACCCTGTTTCAAAATAAAGAATAAAAAAATAGGACTGGGAGTGTAGCTCAGAGGTAGAATGCTCCTGGATTCAATCCCCAGTACCACACACAAAAAAAAGTGGTTAAGCCGGACGTGGTGGTGCATACTTGTAATTCCTGTACTTGGGAGGCTGAGACAGAAGGATCACAGGTTCAAAGCCACTCTCAGCAACTTAGCAAGGCTCTCAGCAACTTAGTGAGACCCTGTTTCCAAATAAATAAAATCAGGCTGGGGGTGTAGTTTGGAGGTAGAATGCCTCTGGATTCAATCCCTAGTACCAAAATTAAATAAATAAATAAAGTGGTTAAGTTGGGCGCGGTGGCACACGCCTGTAATCCCAGTACTTGGGAGGCTGAGACAGAAGGATCACAGGTTTAAGGATAGCTTTAGCAACCTAGTGAGGCCCTCAACAACCTAGCAAGATCCTGTTTCAAGATTTAAAAAAAAAAAAAAGGCTGTGAGTGTAGCTTGGAGGTAGAATGCCCCTGGGTTTGATCCCCAGTAACAACACACACACACACACACACACACACACACACACACACACACTCACTATATGCAAAGTACAAATCAACTTGCCTTTTCTCCTGGGAACAGCAAGGTAGGAAGAGCCATGAAAAGTAGCAGACATGCTGCCTAGACGATTGTGAGTGAGCTAAGGCATAGAAGCCAAAGCCACAGAGCATCTCAGAGGTTCCTGCATGTATGATGGACGTCATCACCCCAACCCTTTCGGATATCAGGAGGGCCTCAGAGCCCAGCACTCTGAGGGTGACCCTTGGCAGCCTGGAAAGGTAAGTGATTGGGGTGGTGAACTCCACTCTCCCCTGATTTAAACAGGCCCTGGTCTAATCAGGGGAGCTTTTAGCACAGCTGCTGCCTGCCCCTTACAACCAGGCTCAGGTCCACCAGGAGCACCAAACTTAGGCTCAGAGACATTTGCTAGAGCTGCCAGGAGGAAGGAAAGGAGATGTAGAGGATGAGGGAAAACTGCTAGATTTCCTGGCCTGGTTGGATTTGTCCTCTCTTGGAGGACTTGATCTCTTCCCAATCTGTAAAAACAAAAGGTCCAATTTCCCGAAGATGTGTATTTAGATTCAAGCCATGAATGGAAAATGGAAAATAGATGCAATAAAGATATGTCTTTAGGACATAAGATTCTCACAGAAACAATTGCAGATATAAATTGACTTCTAATGATTTCAGTCTCATACGAATTAAAATAAAAGCTCCATCAGGAGTTGAAACTTTAGGAACACTGGTAGGTGTAAATTTCAGTGCTATGATAAAAATAAAACCCAATAATGATAACTTTTGTGCATGTGTGTTACAAAAGGGATTGAACCCAGAGGTATTCTACCTCCAAGTTATACCTCCAGCCCTCTTATATTTTATTTTGTTTTGTTTATTTTTTATTTGGAAATAGGGGCTCACTAAGTTGCAGCCTCACAAGGTTGCTGAAGCTGGCCTCAAACCTGCCATCCTCCTGTCTCAGACTCCTAAATACTGGGATTAACAGGCATGAACCACTGCATCTGGCTCCAATGATGCCAACTATTTATTTTATTTTGTTTTTTGCAGTACTGGGAATTGAACCCAGAGGCATTCTACCTCCAAGCTACAGCCCCAGCCCTAATTTTTATTCTTTATTTTGAAACAAGGTCTCACTAAGCTGTAGAGGGTCTCACTAGGTAGCTGAGGCTGGTCATGAACCTGTGATCCTCCTGTCTCAGCCTCCCAAATACTGGGATTACAAGCCTGCACCACCACACCTGGCTCACAACTTTTTAAATTGCTGTCATTTTAGGGAAATGAATGGCAATGCCAGAGTAAACACCTGTCAACTTGCAGGTAAACATGGGTATTGATGAGGAATGTGTTCATAAAAGTTGTCAGAACTCTGAAGCACTCCTCTAAAACAAAATATTTGTGTGTGTGTGTGGTACTGGAGATGGAACCCAGGGACATTCTACCACTGAGCTACACTCCCAGCCTGATTTTATTATTTTATTTTGAAACAAGTTCTCATTATGTTGTGGAAGGCCTCACTAAGTTGCTGAGGCTGGCAGCAAACCTGCAATCTTCCTGTCTCAG
>PVLC010041029.1:0-13575 GCA_004027655.1 Graphiurus murinus | reverse complement strand
GGATTACAAGTGTGTACCACCACACCTGGCTGAGACCCTGTTTTAAAATAAAAAATAAAATAGGGCTGGTCATGTAGCTCAGAGGTAGAATACCCCAGGTTCTATAGTTACACACACACACACACACACACACACACACACACACACACACACACACGGGGGGGGGGGGGGGGAGAGGGAAAGAAGAAAGAAAAGGGAGAGGAGGAAGAAAAAGAGAGGAAAGGGGGTGGAATAAAAGGAGGAAGGAATGGAAAGGAGAGCGAGGGAGGGAGGGAATTAGGAAGAGGAAGAGAAGAAGGCGTGGTGGTGCACGCTTGTAATCCCAGTACTTGGGAGGCTGAGACAGGAGGATCACAGGCCAGCCTCAGCTACTTAGTGAGGCCCTCCACAACTTATTGAGACCCTGTTTCAAAATAAAGAATAAAAAATGGGGCTGGGGGTATAGCTCAGAAGTAGAATGCCCCTGGGTCCAATCCCCGATACTAAAAAAAAAAAAAAAAAAAAGCCCTGTAGTTAGCCCAGCGGAGGACTAAGATGTTCACCCACGAGGGCTTTACAAATGAGGGGGTGTTTGAATTTATTAGGAAGAAAGCAAGACTAGAGGAAGCCTGCAACTCCCCCAACTGCCATGCTACATAGGTGGCACGGCAGGAACAAAGTCACCTCCTTGTAGCTGTCTCCAAAGCCACAAAGTGCAGAGCCCAGCCGTGCTGGGGGAAACTGTCTCCCCGTGGCCTGTGCCCTTGGCTGGGGCTTTTCTGCTCCCCCACCCTGAATAATGGTAGCACCCCAGTAACGAGGATGGATCCGGGCCTTGGCAGCGCCTGCCTCTCTCTTAAAAGAACAATTAAATGACTCTCTTCCAGGAAGTGATTTTTTTTTTCTCTCCTTTCCAGGACCACTGTCTGCCCGGGCCCCAGGGGTAAAACATTCCCTTTGCTCCCGTCTCCCTGGCAGGAAATCTATTCAGAAAGGATGTTGATGATCCTCTTCAGCACTTATTTCCTTTACATTATTTTGATTCCCTGATTTCTCATTATCCGCCCGATGTGTTTTGGCAGCCCCGGGGTTGCAGATGGGAACAAACAAAAGCGGCCGTCGTCCGGGGCCGGACCTGAGGACTGGGCTCCAAATGGTTCTGTTGGGGGTTGGTCGTCGTGGCACGGCTGGGCTGGTGGTTCTCAGGGCAGGCCTGGCTGGCTCCGGAATGGAAGGATTCGGAGGCACGTGCAGTGGAGGTTGCAGTGTTGAACTCCCTGGGCCTCTTAGCGTGGAGGTGGGACCCTGCCTGCAAGTCTCAATTTGAGGAGAGGACATTGCACGAGGAAAGCAGTTCTTTGTCTTCTGCAGTGTGAGTCCTGATGGACCTGCTGCCCAGTTAGTCCTCTATGCTAGGCCTATTTCAGGGCACCGTGTCCTCCTAACCCTTCTTTAGGGAAACTGGCCCAACCCCAGCCCTGGGGTCCAGGCAGCTTGGTTTGCACCAGCGTTTTCTGCTCCATCGCAGGGATATAGATCAAAGGGTTCTCCTGGGCCCTGGGTCAGGCTATCCAGAGGCCACCTTGTGACCCAGGAAATGGATGCCTTTGTGACCCAGGAAGTGGATGCCTGACCAGCTGGGTCTCTCTCTTCTGGCCATCTGAACTAGGACATTAAAAACCGGATCTAATCATTGGCAGGATCTAAATAAAAAAAGGGTGCTTCTGGAGGGGCTGATGGGTGCTGGGGCCGGGTGTACCTATGAGTTCGCAGAAGTAATAAGCAAACAGGTGGTAACGAAGATGGCCGCAGAAGCAACCAGACATTTTTTTGTGTATGTGCATGGTGCTGTGGAAGGCACCCAGGGCCTTGTGCAGGCTGGGGGAGCACGCTACCATTCAGCTCCACCCCCCAGGCTAAAGTCAACATCTTTGAGTATTTACAAGTACGAGGCATAATGCAGAGCACAGGACAGTGACCCCTGTATTCACAAGCTGTACCTTTATGGATTCAACCAACTTGGGTTCAAAAATATATATATTATATATATATAAATATATATTCATAAATATATATGTCATGTATAAATATATGAAAATTATATATATGAATAAACATAAAAATTATATATATAAATATATATATAATTTTGGGTGGTTTTGAGGATTAAACCCAGAGTCATTCTACCTCTGAGATACACTCATAGCTCTTTTTTAAATTTTATTTTATTTTGAAACAAGATCTCCCTACGTTGCAGAGAGTCTTACTACATTGCTGAGGCTGTTCTCAAATCTGCGATCTTCCTGTCTCAGCCTCCCAAGTATTGGGATCACAGGCATGATCCACCATTCCTGACCCTCAGAACTATTTTTTAAAAATTACACTTATACTGAATATACACAGGCTTTTTTCCCCCTTGCAATTATTCCCTAGACAATATAGTATAATAGGTATTTGCCTTACATTTACATCATATCAGGTATTATAAGTAACAGCAATGACGGAAAGTCCAGATGTGGGTAGGTTATATATAAATACTGTCATTTTATGCAAGGGATTTGAGCATTTGCGATTTTTGGTGTATGCAGGGGTTAGGGGTATTTCAGAACAAATCCCCAGGGACCTTGAGGGATGACTGTATACGTACCACACTGGCCTCACAAAAACAGAAGCAGGTTTTGTCATGATCTATTTCACAGAAAGGAAATGAATCCTCTCTCTGTCTCTGTCTTTCTCTCTCTCTCTCTCTCTCAATCTCAGTACTGAGAATTAAATCCAGGGGAACTCTACCCCCAACCCCCAATCCTCCAGCCCTTTTTTTTTTTTTGAAACAGGGTCTCATTAAGTTGCCGAAGGCCTCTATAAGGAAATAAACTCTTTACCAGGGCCATCTCTTCTACGCCCACGTTCCTTTGCATCAGGCTCTCTGTATGTCTGCTCTTCATAAAGACACAAACAAAGCCAAACAGGAATGCAGAGAGAAGACACAAGGGGTAGTGATGGGGAACACTGGCTCACAGCTACCCAGAGCCATCCAGCCACACTCAGCCCGGGCGAGCAAACGGCCTCTTTTCCTCTCTCTCTCTCTCTCTCTCTCTCTCTCTCTCTCTCTCTCTCTCTCTCTACCTATCTATCTTTCTCTCTCTTTTCTTCTTGCGGTAATAGAGACTGGATCTCTATTCCCGGCAGCCGGGAGTCAGACAGAAAGTCTTCCTCCCGGACTCTTTTTAGAAGGTCTGTGGGGAGGCTCTCCTTGACTTCTGCTTGTCTGTCCCTCCCTCCCCGGGGCCTCCCAGGCTGTTGGTTCATGCATCTTTTATTGCCTCTGTCTCAATGTCTTTTACTAATTTGGTTACAGATCTGTTTCCCCAACCAGATAGGGTACCTATTCTCCGAATTCCAGCACCTAGCATCGAGTGGAGTACACAGTAGGTGCTTATTAAATGCTTGTCAAAGTTATTCAGTCCTCCAACTAATGTGGTGCCAGGAACTGTTCTAGGCGAACAGTTCTCTGCCCCAGGCAGAGAGAAGAACGAGCACCCGTGGTGGTGGTGGTGGTGGTGGTGGTGGTGGTGTGTGTGTGTGTGGTGGGGCTGGCCATGTGAACCCTACACAGGGCAGAAGCCAGGTGGTGGGGACTGGGGACCACCCTGCTCTGCATTGAGGCCGGAGAGGCCGAGGGAGACTGAGCCTGATGGGGTCAGGGGTCAAGGTCACAAAGTTGGGTTTTATTCTAAAGGGAGCAGAAGGGGTATCCAGAGGAAGTAGCATGATCCAGTAAGAGTCTGAGAAGACTGCAGAGCTGAGCCACTTTGGCTTGGTAAGATGGAAGACAGTGTATCTGGGGGTCTAGTGTCTCCCCCATATTTATGTCCACCGGAGTCTTAGAATGTGAACACATTAAAAAATGAGCTCTTTTTTTTTTTTTTTCTGCTACTAGAGATTGAACCCAGGGACATTCTATCCCTGAGCCACACCTTCGACCTTTAAAATATACATTTTATTTTGAAACAGGGTCTCCTTAAGTTGCTGCTGAGGATCTTACTAAGGTTCTGGGGCTGGCCTCAAACCTGTGTTCCTCCTGTCTCAGCCTCCCAAGTACTGGGATTACAGGTGTGTGTGGCCATCCCCTGCTGAAAACAAGCTCTTCGAAGCTGTAATTAGCTAAGTGAGATTGTACTGGAGTAGGGTGGGCCCTCGCCCAAAGACTACATGGAGACACAGAGAGACACAGAGGAGAGAACTAGGGAGATAAACAGGAGGATGCAAGACAGACCGAGAATGCCAGTTAGAAGGAAGTCCGAGCCTGCAGCAAAGGCCTTGGTTGATGTTTGCAGACCGACTAACTCTTGCTCCCGACTTTCCAGTGGGGAGCTTTCCTCAGTGTCTTAGACTCTTGGAGACACCAGCTCTGTCCTACTTCGCATAAGGAGCTGAAGGAGGAAGTGAACCAACCCCCTGTGTGTGGCGGTCCCAGGCCTCCCTCTTACAGCATGTGCTGTTGCAAGACAGGTGTCCTGGGCACGGTCAGGGCTGGGACCACCAGGAGGTCACGGGAGGCAGGACCCTTCTGGGCCTACCCCCGGTCTACCTGGCCCAAGCCTGGGAGTTGCTGCAGCTTTTAAAGAAAACACACAGGTTGAAGTAGATTTAATTAGGGCTTAACACTCCAGAGGAAAAAGGAGGTGCTCACAGCAAAAAAGGAACTTTGCTTTCATGGTTGTTCAAAGGAGTGGGAACCGCAAGTTAGGAAAAAGCTCAATTCATTTCTTTTTCTTTTTTATTTACATCTCTAAGGCGCAATGCTCTCTCTTGGGAAAAGCCTCCTTTTGACCCACACACATACCTCACTAGGAAGACACCGGGTGGTTAAAGGTGAGGATTCTGGAATGTTCTGTGGGAATCCCAACTGGATGGGTGTCACATGATGTCATCGAGGCTCAAGTTCCCCATCTGTAGAATGGGTAGAGAACAGCACTGCCTCCATGGGGCACAGGGTCAGGGGACTTGGACAGGATAAGACCTAGAAATTAGTGCTCCCCAAGGCAGCTGCTTGTTGGAGTCACCGGGGATCTGTGTGTGTGTGTGTGTGTGTGTGTGTGTGTGTGTGTGTGTGTGTGTAACTGGGGATGGAACACAGGAGTAGTCCACCTTGGAGCTACACTCCCAACCCTATTTTATTTTGAAATAGGGTCTCACTAAGTGGCTGAGGGGTTTGCTAAGTTGCAGAGGCTGGCCTCGAACCTGTGATCCTCATTTCTCACGCATGCCCCACCAGGGATCTTTAAAAAGCAGCAACGCCTGCCTCCTGCCCTCAGACAAGCCAGCTTAATATGTTCGTGGGATGACCCAGGCATGAGGTTTTGAAAGATCTCAGGGGGATGTTAGCTGGAGCCCGGCTTGGAGGCCATTAGCAGAAAGCGTTTGGCACACATGATGAGCAGGAATGACCCACAGCTGACCTAGGGAGGCGTGGCCCCACTCCACACCACAGTGGGGATACAGGTGTGCTCCCTGGACCATCCACTTCTTGCAACTGTTGGTCGCTCTGTGGCCAGGTGGCTGCACACCCGCTGCTTGGCTTTTCTCCGAAGTCAGTTTACCCATCTGTCAAATGGGACCAAACGATCATGCCATCCAGTAAAGTGGCCAGGATGGGGGCGGGGTGGCATTTACATACGGAACGTCCCCACACTCGGTGTGGATGCATTGCAGGCTGGGATTGTGCGTCCACTGTGTGTCTTCTGCATGGCCAGGGCCTCGTACCCACACTTTGGACCATGGTTCTCTTTCCCAACTGAAGGGAAGCGCAGAACCGCATGGGCGCTGGAGAGTTAGAAGCAGATTAGCGCCGCTTTGTTCTTTAAATAGTGCGGAGCGCATGTCTTAGTCTGTGTTTATCTGCCTGTCAGAATCAATGGTGTAAATAATGAAGCCATGTGATATTTGAATGTTTTCTATTGCTTGTATTTTTTCATTCTAATTAAATCCAGAATGTTCCTTTTTAGAAATCAGTATGAATAATAAAAACCCAGCTGCCTGACTATAATATTGTAATTTTTGTTAGAAAAAAAAATAAAAGAGAGAGAGAAAGGTCTGTGTGGTGAAGGCAGGTGAAGGCAGGTGGATGTGACCTACTGGTTCTCTTTCCGTGGTGGTGGTGGTGACCCTCTGCATGGGATTCCTGGTCTCTGGACCCTGCAGCTCACTTCCCTCTCCAGTATTGTGCAGGCTCTGTCCAGTGGAGTTACGGTTACTGATTTAACAAAATAAAAATAAAGCTTCCTGTATCAGATATCCTTGGGCCAGGCTGGCCCAAGACTGGGCCCCATGTTCCAGCCTGAGGACCCTCCTAGGTGGACAAAGGACTTCCTGAAGACTCCAGGAGTTTAGCAGAACCTGAAGTACCTGCAGGCCTTACCCCAGCCAGCTTGCCAGCAGACTCTAACACTTACCTATCAGAGAACAGGTCACAGCCTGGAGGAGAAGACGTGCTGGAAGCAGTTGATTAGCTTACAGCTCTGGAGTTCAGGTCTGCCATGGGTCTTACTGTCTTCAGATCTGTGATCTTTCTGAAAGTTCCAGGGAGAACCTCTTTCTTGGCCTTTTTCCATTCCTAGGGGCTGCCTGCACTCCCTGGCTTGTGGGCTCTTCCTCTGTCTTCAGAGCACACAGCTCCAACCTCTGCTTCTAACATCACATCTCCTCTTCTGTCTCTGACCCTCCTTCTGATTACTTTGGGCTTCCCCAGTAATGGCCCTCAAAACCAGCTGAGCAGTGAGCTCAACACTCCTAGCCCCTGCAGCCCTATGGCATTTTCATAGCACAACTCATCCCCCTTCACAGTCACACACTCTCTTGTCCCCCGGGGTCAGGACGCGGGGTCGGGAGCCAGAGAAGGACACAGGATTCTGCCTGAAAGAGGGAGCAGAAGGAGAAGCGAGAGGGAGGTACTGTTCCCCGCCAGGGCTCTCTAGGCCAGCTGGCAGATTCAGAGCGCCTCGGAACTGACAAGCCTCGCTCGAGGAGGGGTCTGACGGCACCAACAGCACAGGCTTGGGGCTGAATTCCGTATACAGCAGGTGCCCAATCAGTAAGTATACAGTAAGCGTCCATCACAACCGCGTCAGGAATAACCATCCCAGTGCCTGACTTGGGTGTCATCAGCAGCTCTTACCAGCATTAGCGCCCCCTAGGGGATGATCAACATCTAGAGACACTTTGGGCTGTCACAGGAGGGGGTGGCTGCTCATGGGTGACGGCCAGCATCCTCCAGGGCACAGCGAGCCCGCTGCCAAGGAGAATGACTTGCTCCAAATGTCCTTAGTGCCATTGTTTGCAGGCGCAGGGCTAGAGAGAGCATCCTCCATGGATCAGGTGAGCCGGCAGGGCCATCTGAAAGCAGTTACTTAGTTTCAAGTTCTGGCCGCAGCTTTTGCTAGCTGGATGACTTTGGGCAGTTCTTAACCTCTCTCAGCACAGTTTCTTGTGCCTCCAGCTGGGTCAGGAGAGTCTCAACTCCACCGGGGCACTGAAAGAGTAGCAAAACAGTCCACGTTGGGCTTGTAGCACAAAGCTTAGCTCGTGAGAGCTCAGGTTGTGCCTTTGAGGGGTTTCCCCCCAAACATCACATCATTCATTACCCAGTTTTCTCAACTCCAATGTGGGTAGAGAAGGTATCTGTGTTAAAGCATCCGTTGATCTGGACTTTTTTTTTTTTCCCAGCCTACTCTGCAAAGTAAATAGGTCCCACATTATCACCGCCCGCAGTGTGTTCCGACAGATCCTCCAGCCGGAAGCGGGAGCCAGGAGTCCTGGCGCCCAAGCAGCATCTTGGCCTTGGCCGTCCTGTTTGTGAAACTCCAGCGGTCGACTTTCAACCCTTTTTTATTGGGAACGAATGTTGGGAAACGGGCTGGGGTATCCCCCCGGGAAGGAGGAGCTGTCACATCCAAGCCCGACCGGTGTCCAAAGTCTGCGTAGCACAGGGAGAGGCCTGATAAACACAGCAAGGGTCACACACAGGCGACAGCCCCGCTGTGGTGCGAGGACTCTGAGCCCCTGATAAGGAGGCCTGGCCCTGCTTTCAAGGAAGGCCACAGATTCCACCAGGAAGGGAGAGGTCGGCTCCACAGGGCCTTGGACCTTGCCCTCTGCAGTCTCCCAAAGTCCTGCCTCCCCTCTGGGGACAGGCAGCAGGGTGCCGGGTCCTCCCTCCTGCTCACGGCCCACCTTACTCCATGTGTCCATTCCCCCCAGTGGATTTATCCAAGCCAAGTTCACTTCTTTATTTCCTTTCCTAATCCCCCAACTGCATTGGCTTTTAATTCTGCTTCAACTAGATTCCAATTGAGCACTTACTGAGTGCCAGGTACTGGTTGGCCACTCTCTCATTGAACTGTCTTCAAAACCCTGTGAAGCACATCTGGTTCCCCATTGCAATTGAAAAAGGAAATACACCTCAGAGATGATAAGTGAGTTACCCTGAGTTACACAGCATCTAAGTGGAAGAGCTGGCATTTAAACAGTCTCTACTGACAGCGCATTTCATATATTCTTGGGGGATGGGGGAGCAAAAGCTCTCCACTTTGTTAATTTTTCTCCAAAAATATGCCAGTCTGGTAAAAAGACATTACATTCCTTAGGGAAAATGGAGGCGTGAGCTTCAAGAAAAAAAAAAAAATAATAATAATGGTGGGACACTACTCCGGCTTCCCAGCGTGTTAATATTAATAGTAAAGACCAGTCCAGAAATCTCTGGTCCTCCTGTCATGCAAAATGCCAGAGACTGGAAGGAAAATAAAACAATCAGGGGCCACAGGGTAAGAACCAGGAGACACAAGTCCAGGACTAGGGGTGATCAGACACCAGCGGGGAGGCAGATGTGTGCTGAAGGAGAAACGGGTTTAGCCAGCGCCATCGACAGCGACACACGCACCGATGTTAGTTATACCACTTTCTAGCAACTTCCTGGGTTCCAGGCATGCCACCTGGCCCTGCCATGGATCACCATGCTTAATCTTCACAAAGACCTTGAAAACTAGGCATGATTGCTATCCCCATTTGATAGATGAGAACACTGGGGAGGGGGGGCAAGAGAGGGTAAATGACAGCCCCTAAAGTCACAGAGCAACAGGAGCTGGGACC
This sequence comes from Graphiurus murinus, assembly GCA_004027655.1. Classification (NCBI taxonomy): domain Eukaryota; kingdom Metazoa; phylum Chordata; class Mammalia; order Rodentia; family Gliridae; genus Graphiurus; species Graphiurus murinus. The sequence goes on along the minus strand of PVLC010041029.1, from coordinate 4,449 downwards.
ACAGGCTGCACTACCGAGGTCAGAAAAATATGGACTTGGAGCCAGGTGTGGTGGCGCACACTTGTAAGCCCAGTACTTGGGAGGCTGAGACCGGAGGATCCGGGTTCCTGGCCAGCCTCAGCTACTTAGTGAGGCCCTCCTCAACTTAGTGAGACCCTGTTTCAAAATAAAGAATAAAAAATAGGGCTGGGGGTGTAGGTTGGAGGTAGAATGCCCCTGGGTTCCATCCCCAGTACCTAAAAAAAAAAAAAGAAAGAAAGAAAAAAGAAAAACATGGATTTGGTTCCAGACTCTGCCACTAGCCATCTGAGGCTTTGAGCAGAAATGTTTAATTTTTTTTCTAAATTTGCTTATCTGTAAAATGAGGTTGTAGTAGTCCTAGAGCCTTTAGGAAAAAGAGAAGATTCAGTGAGGTAAATGTCAGCTTGGCACAATACCTGAGTGGCAAAATTGATCTGTGCAGAAGTTAAACCCGGGGGGCGTGGGGGGGGGAGGAAGGAGAGCGAGAGGCAGAGCGCTGAGGCTGCTGAACCTTTCAGGAGTTGTGTGTGTCCCCCAGAGGGCTCCTCTCACCTGCGGGTCCAGCTGGCCAGCAGAGCATCCCGGGAGGCCCTGGCAGGTGGCCTACACGTCTGGGGAGAGGCAGAGCCCGGGGCGGGACCTGGCCCGACTCCAGCAGCAGCTCTGGCGCCTAGGCTGAGGCCAGAGACAGGCCAAGGTCAGCCAGCAGGCCCCAGGGGAAAGGTTGGAGGTGTCGGGGTGGGGTTGGGTGAAGGCCAGCAAAGCTGGCTGCCTGGCAGGGCGGGTTCGTGGATGCCCTACGCCTGCCTGGCTCCACATTAGGAGGACAGGGGACTGCTGGGCTGCTGGGCGATGGGCAGGAGGGCAGCATCCCCCCCCCGCCCGGGCCCTCCCCAGAGCTATTCAATGCAGATACTGACCAAGGGGAGGATCCCCGAGGACCGGGGGAGACAGGTGGCTGCACCCACATCCTCAGGAGGGCACAGGGGCCCTGAATGGGGTGGTCAGGCACATACGGAGGACTGGAGTCTGCTTCTGTCCCCACTCACGAGGATCCTGTCCCAGGGTGGGCTGGCCCTGGGGTGCTGGCACTGCACAGTCCTGAGTGCAATCCTTGAGGTCACAGGTGGACTGTAGCTCTTTGATGTGGCAGGTGACCTCCCCTGCACTTTCAGTTCTTCATCTGGAGAACACGAATGGTTGTCATAAAGGCCTCGTGACATGGTTTAGACATGGTCGTCCAGGGTTAGGCATGGTAGCGAGCTCTTTCTGAAGGGCTACTTCGGGCCATTGGATTTACTAATATATCTGGGTTCCCTGCTAAGCCATGTACTCTGTAAAGCAGCCCCTAAGCTGCCCTCTCATTCAGCGCCCAATTGTGTGAAGCTGAGAGAAACCCTGGAGTGGGGAAGGGGCTCAGTGTTTGCCAAGCCCATGTGCACGTAGGAACCGTGAGTGCTCTCCTGGAATATCAACCAAAGGTGGTGATATAGAAGAAGCCCCAGCGTTCCTTGGGGAGGCATCGGACACGAAGGTCTCAGTGTCTGTCCAGGGAGTAGACAGGGTCCTCACACCACACTTTCAGATCTCTGTCCAGATCCACTGCCAGAAACCCCCTCCTCCTCGCTGCTTGTTCCTGTCTTGGCCTCCCTAGATGGCACTCTTTTAGGCCTTAGCCTCATTCTAGTTCTCAAAGGAGCCACCAGGCTGCAGGAGTAGACACCCTTTGGCATCTACGTTCTATCAAGACCTGTCCCAGATTGAGATCATTTGCTCAGTCTTTTACAGACCATGAAATCTTGGGAGCAGGGACGTTGTTGAGAATGGCCCCTAAAAGAAGAGAAGCACTTGATGCATATTTCTGAACAAAAGAAGGAATGGGAGGGTGAGTCGAGACCAAACATCGCCATAGAATCCAGAGAACCAATTCCCAGAATGCCTTTCTTTGTGGCTGGTGGGGCTCTGGGGAGGACACGAGGTGAGCCTTCATTCCGTGGCACCTCTCTTGGGAAAAGGCAAGAGCTTGGTCAAAGTGGAGATGGGAGAGGACTGAAAACAGACTCGCCTCCATCCAGCCACTGTGGCCGCACACACCGTGCACTTTTAGAAACACTTACAATTGTTTTCAGACACTTCCCACTCTCCTCTGCATCCATCGTTTGTCAAGACAAGACGCACTGGTGAAGATATCTGATTTGTAGGAGCTCCTGATCTAATCTTATTGTTTGGATAGTTTAAATAATTTCTCCTACTTTTTCAACCTTACATTGAGGATGGGCTGATTCTTGGCGATTGGTGACCCCAGTTCTGATCACAGACGGGGTGTTCTGGAATCAGTTAGTGACACACACTGAAATTAGAAATGCCGTAATCGTACTTTTATTTTATTTTATTTTTAGCAGACTGAATGCTATTTATTCTTAACTGTGAGTAAGTCTGGGATGTCTCCTCAGTGGATGACAGCAGACAATGACTGAATTTGCAAAACCCAAAAAAATAAAAAAGGAAATCTCAGATTTGCATGGCTGTGTTGGTTTGGCTCTCTGGTTTTTAGCATAATTCAAGGGGTGGCGTTAATGAAATTGTGAACTCCACAATCCATCTTCTTCCTTAAAGATGGCTCCCTTTGCTCTCTTTCTCATCTCCCTGTGTGTTTCCACATTCATTCATTCTTTTATTCGCTCACTCCTTCAGTGTGTACTTAGGAGGTATTTACAGAGGCTGGTGCTGTTAGTTAATGCATAACCACATGAACATACACAAGAAGTTCTACGGCTTCACAGGCACTGGAAGAAGCTGTGTCCCCAGGAGATGCCTACTGTAAAGTCCCTTCCTCAGACCTCCTGATATAGTGGACACACAGGTCCAGAAGACCACTCGACATGGAAGTATGGCAGAGTCGTGTCAATGTCAAAGCAGTCAATCCATGTCATCTAAGAATCCAACAGTCCTTGGAAGGATTTATCCTGGGGAAGGGACAAAGGCCAAGGAAATGGAGGGGCCATTCTAAGATAACTTCCCTTTGGCATGTCTCCCTGTGCTCTGGTGAAGTCTGAGCAACAGGCCCTGAGCACGTACGCAGGGACATTGCTTCATGCTCTGGTGAAGAAATCCCAGTGACCTGGTGCACCGCACAAGCCAAGTTTCAAATGATCTAAGAAGTGAAGGACTCTAGCCAGACACTTGAGCAGCAACAGTCTGGATCACAGACTCAGTATTTGTGAAGTCCTTTATCCCACCTGGGAGACAGTGCCTCGAGCTTCCTGTTCTCCATTCCAACATGACGCACAGAAGTGACTCTTCCTCTTTGCTTGCTTGTTCCAGAGAAGAAAGTATGTTCTTGGACTCACATCATTTATCCCTCCAATTCCCTTCAATGCCAACTCTACAGTAAAGTTCATTTTCCTAACTAGCAAGATATCTAAGTCCTAAAGAAAGCTTTCAAATGCAGGCAAGTCACCAGGCTTTTTGACAGGTCTACGTGATGGCCTTTATTGCAGTAAACAATCCCTTTCTTTTGGTTAGAAACAATCATAACTAATACTTATTGACCTCCTGCATTATTTCATTCACTCCTCAAGACACTGAGCAGTACTGACCTAATTTTGGAGAGGAAGAACTTCAGACTTTAGTTAGCCAACCCCACCCCTACAAATCCCACCTAAGTCTTCAACATACTTCTAACTATCAGCGTCATCGGAGTCTCTTAGTCCAAGGTTTTCTTGGGTTGCAGGAGCCCACATTGCTGATGCAAAGTGACATGGCAGACTCTAAGCACTGGGGCTGCCTTTGGCCAATGACTTGGGGGACTGGTGTGTATATATATCCTGGCTCCCTTGCCCATGGGTTAACTCTGAGGCCCCTTTTCTTTGCTGCCTTCTGGATCCTCCCCACCCCACCCTTGGCAACCCATCAATGGCACCATCCCTTACCCATAGCTTCATCTACTGTCCTGCTCTGGCCTATCAGGATCCCCTCCCAGGGCAATTTTTTGCCTTCCCATCCTGTCTTAGGGTCTGTTTCTAGCAGTGGTCAAAGCAAGACAGTATGGTCAGGCAACTTTCCCCAAGTATTGCAGGATCAAGCTTGGGGAAAGCTTTGGCAATCCTAACAGTACCATTGCTTGGAGGCTTAAAGCAGAAGAAATTGATTTCTCACAGATTTGGGGCTGGAAGTCCAAGATCAAGGCGCCAGCAGATTACACTTGGTGTTTGGTGAGGACTCCTTCCTGGCTCATAGATGGTACTTTCTTGCTATATTCTCTCATAGCAGATGGGGTGATCTTCCAAGAGTCTCTTTTATGTGGGTACAAGTCCCAACTGTGAGGACTCCAGTCTTACCACATATCACCTCCCAAAGTGCCCATCTTCTGAAACCATCGCATTGGGGATTAGGATGTCGTTATTCCTCTCCTCTCCTCTCCTCTCC
>PVLC010041028.1:0-13566 GCA_004027655.1 Graphiurus murinus | reverse complement strand
TAGTCAGTCACAAAGAGTTAAGAAGCATATGTTCTCCCTAATATGTGGATGCGAGGGAGGGGATGTGGCATAGGAGGGTCTCCAGATGAAAAGGAGAGACCCTCGATAAGCAATGAAGTTGATTTAATTGTAGTGGACGCAGGGGGCAGAGGGACGCCCTAAAGCACATGATGTAATTACAAAATCATATCAAGGTCACTCACTGAAGTGAACCTGAGGGGGAGGGAAGGGGAGGGGATTGGGGTGGGAATTGGGGAAGTGGTCAAATGAGAACTCTGTGCAAATATGTTGTTAACAACTAGTACTTAACAAAGATGTATGCTATATTGCATGAATTACTACAATAAAAATTATAATAAAAAAAAGTTTTCATTAACTTTGGCTGTGAGTTTTGGATAACTGCAAAAAACTAATAATTTAACATCTTATTAATAACTACGATGTATAAAAGTATAACTTATAATTACTTGTAAATGATTGTTATAGTAAAATCTTAATATCCACTATAATGATGAGAGTTATTGTATTTGAATGAGAAAGCTTCCTGAAAAGGAGAATTCCTAAAAACCAACAAAGTAATCAATTTTACTGATACTTAACATCAGCTTCTCCCAGAGATTACAGTAATAAAATAAGTAAATTATAAAATATACCTCATTTTAACTGTTATAGCTGGAGAAAATGACTCCATTGGATTGATCTCTAAAGTATTAGTTAGTTCAATTAATTTTTTTTTGGTTATACCAGATTCTTTGAGATAAATGATGGGTTAATAGACACTAAGTAGCAACTACTATGTGAAAAATAAAGCATCACTCAGAATGATGGGTCTTCACAATTAGTAAGACCACTTAAAAATCAAATAGTTGAATTTAAACTTTTACCTAATAAGTCATAATTTGTAATGTCACAAAACAGGGCATCTTAACTTGTTTGATCACCTCTAGTGATTTTGACCAGTTCTAGAGTTGAAAGATAAAAGATAAATTCTTCAAAATACTTTAAGTTGTATAGAATGAATAAAAATATTTAAAAAATTGAAATTCATATTCATTCTCTACTTCCAGTTATACAATCATTTAAATATGCACATCTTAGTATTAAAGTAGCCTGATCAATGGTTTATAAAATTACACTAAACGAATAATAAACATATTAACATATTCTATTGATTTTTTTCTACAAAATATAAATTTTCCTTAAATGTATTTTTCTCAAATATCTAAAGAAATACTTCAATCAATATTAGATTAAGTTCCTTATTTTGATTTGTGTTTATATTTTCTCACAATTCTTATCTTTTATCATTTACTGTAGCTTTGAAGTATATACACATGTGTAATTTTCTTGAGCAAAAATTTTGGATTTCCAGGGCATTTTTCAGAAATTAATAGAATTATTTCATTTTTCTGATATATTTCAAACAATTTGGATGTGAGAATGACATTTCAAGGTCATCTTAAGATGACAAAGTAGGATGCAATAATATTTCCCTTCTGAAAGAGGGATAATATTTTATCAAGAAAACCTTTACTATACTCTATGAATTCTATTGAATTATTTAAAGCTAAGATAAAAATAAGCACTTTAATAAATAAGAATTCATTATTTATCAATAGACAAGTTTTAAACAATTATAGCTATTGAGGATGCTTACTCAGAATGCAGTTAATTTGAATATACAAAATTAGAAAAAGACCTCAGTTCCAAGTTAATGCAAAGAGCATACACACACACACACACACACACACACACACATTCTCTATATCTACATTTCAATCTTAAAGATAGAAATAGTTATTTACACTTAATAATTTTGACATTTATTTGGATCTCATAATATGTTAACATCATTTTTCCTATGAGAAAAATTCCCATTTACTTTTGACTTTTCTTACCTACATTCCATGCCAGTGCTAACTCATCATTTTTATGAAGACATCCCTTCAATTTGAATACAAAATGTCATTTTCACATTAGCTATAACATGCTGCAAGTTTAATGCAGTTTTGCTGCTACTCTAATAATGATATTCTTGTGATATATAGCTAATTGCATTAAGCATTTTTAAAAAAAAATTAAGAAGACATTTTATTCTTCAATGAGGACAAATTAAATTTAGGAAGTGCAAAATAATATAAGTATTAGTTAAGTAACATGCTTTGGGAATGGACTACAGAAATATATTATGCTTTGTGGTTTATAAACTTGGCTGATAAGGATCACCTGGAGGGTTTATTAATAATACAGATCCCCAAGATACAACCCAAATTTAATGAATCTGAGTCTCCAGAGAAGAGGCATGGGAATTCTGTTTTTAATAAGACTCTCAGATGATTTCTATAATCAGATGATTATATTTGAAACTGAAATTTAAGGTTGGATGTGTCTCATGACTGACAATAGCATGAGGGCTTCCATGTCTTTGTAAGAAATTTGGTTTTCAAAGTAAATGAGGAATTGTTGAAATGCTTTGATTATAAATGAATGAACCAACATGTATTCTAGAAATATAACTCTGGTAGCAATGTAACAAATAGTTATTAATATTAGAAGCAAGAAAACAAATAAATGTGTTTGTGACCCAGTGAATGTGCCATTTTCCAAGAAGGGATGGCTTTTATAGAAATGGCTTGCTCATTACGTATAGAGGATGAGAGTAATCCACTTTATTAGTTTGCTAGGGCCGCCATAACTGAATGCCACAGAATATTGCTTTAAAGCATAGAAGTTTATTTTTTCAGAGCTCTGGATGCTGAAAACCAAGAGCAACATATAATCAGGTGTTGTTTTTTCTGAGGCTTCTTTTCTTTACTTGCAGATATCCACGTTCTTACTTTGTCTTTACATGGCTTCTCCTTAGAGTGTTCACAACCTCCCACATCTCTTCGTGTCTAAATTTTCTTTTTTTATAAAGACATTGGTCAGGTTGGATTTAGCCACATTCCAAAGGCCTAATTTTTATGTTAATCACCTTTTTATAGTCCTTCAAATACAGTCACATCCTAAGATATTAGGTTTTGGGTTTTCAGCATATAAATTAGGTGGTTGGGATAACATAATTTGGTTCATGAAATGTATGAAACTCAGAAGAATCCCAGAATGATGTCTTTGACAACTGAGTAGGCTTCAGTGTCATTTTCAAATTAAGGAATATATATATATATATATATATATGTATATATATACATATAAGGAATATATATATATTTATATATATATAAAACAAACAAATGAATAATAAGATATGTTTGAATTGCTTATGAGACATTAAATCACAGATTCAGAAATAATAAATATATGTTCCCCTCTCTGTATGTGTAAGTTAGGTATATACAACAGCATTACTGTAGTTAAAAATATATTATGAAATAAGGAAAAATGGATAATTAGTAGTTCTTATATTTACCCCACAAAATATTAAAAAGTGTTATCATCGACCAACTTAAAACTAATTTCATTTTTTTCCCCTGTGCATCTTCATTAGTTGTGAAACCACCAATTTCATTCTCCCTCACTGAGAGAGGCTTCATGCATATTTTGTTAACTTAAGTTTAGATTTTACTTGGCCTTTCTAGTTCCCTGCTTTGTATTGGTCCCTACTGGAGCCGGATGAAATTATCTATACATTATTTTAATATTTTAGTACTAGCATAATCTCCATTGGCTTAATTTTTTTTGTCAGACTGAATTGATTTCTGAGCTATTTCACACATTTCAAATTTATTTTACCTCTCTTGTATATAATCTTTTGAAAAAATGATTTAGTAAGAAAAAGTCATTCAACTAGAAGATGCAACACCATATGATGCAACAAACTGTCTATATGATTTAGGGTTACAAATACGTGCTGACATGAGACAATTAATTTCCAATAAAAGCCTACATAACTCAGAAAATATTTTAGAACTCAATCTGTGACAGAATCCTATGTAAGGTAATATTAAACAGAAAGTATTCCAGAAAATATATTAAGATATTGTACAGTGATTCTTTACATGTATGAGGAAGTCAGAATTTTGTGTCACCAATTTGCAAGGGAATTCCAGCAATACATTCAACTCACCACGTAACTGTAGTTTTAAGAGACTATGCATAAATACTGGTTGCTGTAGGCATTTTATTTCTTTCAATTTAATATATTATTCTTTTTAAAAATTTCAGTATAATTTTTTCTTTCAATTAGATTTAGAAAAAAATATAAGAAAAATTTGTGTAATAAATCATATCTCCTATTTTGGGATTTCTTCTTATTCCCAGATTTCTTTTTCTTAAAAATCAAATAATAATATTGTCTACATTAATTTTCACCTCTCCTTTCAATAAAATTCAAATAAATTTAATATATTGTCCTCAGTGTGTGTGTGTGTGTGTGTGTGTGTGTGTGTGTGTATGCGTGTGTGTTGGCACATATATTTTTCATTTATGTATTCTGTGTATATTCATTATTAATTCTTTTAAAAATATTGTTTCTATAAGTCGAAATTTAATTTAATAAGGATATTTTTATGGTTCAAAATTAAAAAGTCCCTTGAACCTCAAGCTCTGAAGGCAGGGAATGGAGAGAAGTGGATCCCTGGGGGTGAAGTGGGGATCCCTTTATGAGGTTCCCTTGCCTCTCCCCTGCTCTCTCAGTCCCCACCAGGATTTCCTGAGGAAGTACAGCTGCTGCAGAAGCCAGCTACAAAATAGACTATGGCCTTGGAAGCAGACGAGATCTATAAGCAAATGAAACCCTTCTTCCTCTACATGTTGTGTGTCAGGTGTGTAGATCACCATAGTGAGGATGCTGACTTAAACAGATACAGTTTTTGTTGTCCTTGATTTTCAGACAAGGGCAATTCAAATTAATAAAATAATATTATGAGAATTTGCTATTAAAGTAAATATTTGAATTTACATACTTATTTTTTCATAAGATTATAAACAATTAATTATTAAAATGGAAAACATCTGAGACTTCAAGAGTACCTCACCAATTTTTTGCTATTATTCATCCTAGACCATCTGCATGGTGGTAATAAATCAGTGAAAAATATGCCCATGTGTTTCTTCAAAATGTAATTCAGGCTTCCTCCTCCCTAAACTGTTTTTCACTTTCCACAGATGATGATTATATCATATAAACCTAAATAATGGTGGAAAGACTATTGTGTCCTTCCAATTGTAAATGGTTCCTTGATTAAAAGCTGTCATTAGTTTAAGGTAAATATTTTTTTTTAGTGAATCATGTCTACATATATTATTTGTGGATAAAATTGAATAATATATTTTTTTCTTTGCTTTTCCGATATTCAGTATTCGTTCTCATTATTAAACACAGGCAAACAAACCATGGGGTCTAATTTCTACAAGACCATATTAACCAGGGATACTTGTACATACTTGTACCATTGAGTTTCCCCAATACTTGGACAAGTCTTTGTCTATCCAGTTGTCTCCAAAATGTTGAAGTAGCATTCTAATTTCTAGAAGACACAAATTTATGAGGTTCTTAAAAGATATTCTGTGTGTGTGTGTTTCTAGGTAGCTTTACATTAACTTGTTAGAGCAATAAAAGTAAGCTTGCAATATTAGAATACTAGTGGGTATAAGAGCCATTGCTTTACTCAATTTTAGCAATGTGCATGCATAAATTCATGCTCAGGAAAATTCAGGAGCATGTCCAATGTTGATGGGACCAATTTAGAAAATGCCATTTTTATAAATTTCCATAATTGTTTTTCCCAATATATCCCACTACTTCAGTTGTGATCTAGAATTATATTTTAGTAGTCTTAGGATATGAGTTAATAATGTTTATGCACTGATCATTTAAAAAAATATTTTTTGATGACTGTCACTCTAGGTTAGTTAAGCATTGTTTTGCTATCATTAAAATAAACATTTGCTTTTTGCTAAGATTCTATTTATGTATCAATAAATATGAACCCTATATATAATATTTATATGGATCCAATGAAACTTCATTCAGCCAGAAAAAATGATTTTTGTGTTAATTTAACATATTTTGTGGTTATTTCATACTCATCTTACCAGTAGTATACTGTAGTTATTTATTTCTTAAATCTGATAAGAATGATTAGTAAGACATCATTTTAACCTATTGGAGTTTTACAAATTTTCCATTTTACAAATCTAAGATAATTGGCTAGAAAACTGAACTTTATTTTACTTTCAGATTTTATTTAATAAGAAAAATAATAATGATTACCAAATAAGGTTCTCCAAGACTGACCTTGTCTGCTTTCCAGACTCATACAGTGAACTGACTTTTTATATCTCCACCCATATGCCTAACATTTATTTTCAGCTTAACATGTATAAAATAGAAATCTTGTTTTCTCCATCCCCACTTCATCACCAAAACTGCTCTTCTCCCACACTTCCAGAAGTTGATAAATGGCAACATTACTCATCCACGTCTTTGAGCCAAAAACTTCAAATTCAACTTTGGTTAAATTTTTTCTGACATCTCACATCCACACCATAAATAAATTCTTTCTGCTTTACATTAAAAAGCACCCAAAATTCAATTTCATTTTGTCCTAAACACAGCAGCATTTTATTGCTAAGATAATGACATTTCTTGTTTGGCCTTTATGCATTTTAATAAAGGGACATGCTGGGGAGACCTTGCCCAAATTTGAGTCCACATGAAGCATAGCCAAGTTCTCTAGGTAAGAACTAATTTTGACCAAATAACAAGTCAACTAACTGAGGAAGCCATCCTGAGATAAATAATGCTGTATCAGTTCCAAAGAATGGATTGGATAGGTCACGTATGGAAGCACCAAAAAGTTCATTGCTCTTTTGCCATTACCATATTGTGATTACTTGTCAGATAACATTATTTAGAGTAGGATTAGTGAAAGCGTATGAGAGAGAAAGAGGAAAATGTGTGTTTAAAACTTTTCTTGTCTCATTTTGGTAGTAGAGTTTGATGGACATGACCAAAATCATTGAATCAAGTGGTATGTAATATTATATCTTGAATCATTATTTACTCATACTTAATTTGTATGGATGAGCAAAAGACAGTATAGCCCAGTAGTTCTGAGAGATACGAACCATTGTAGAGATACCACAGCATCTGATTTCAGATTATATTCCAAAGTTGTAGTAGCAGAAACAACATAGTATTAGCACAGATGCAGACACATAGACCAATGGAATAGAATAGAAGATGCAGAGAAAAATCCTCCCAGTTATAGCCAGTTGGTTTTTTTTTTTTCTTTTTTTTTTTTTTTTTTTTTTTTTTGCGGCACTGGGGATTGAGCTCAGGGGCATTCTACCTCCGAGCTACACCCCCAGCCCTATTTTTTTTTATTCTTTATTTTGAAACCGAGTCTCACTAAGTTGCGGAGTGCCTCACTAGGTAGCTGAGGCTGGCCGCGAACCCGGATCCTCCGGTCTCAGCCTCGTGAATGCTGGGATTACAAGCGTGCGCCACCACGCCCGGCGCCAGCCAGTTGGTTTTTGACAGGGGAACTAAGGATGTATGCTGTGGGTGGAATAATATTTTCAACAAATGGTGCTAGGTGGAATAATATTTTCAACAAATGGTGCTAGGTAAATAGGGTATCTTAAAATAGAGAAGTGGGATTGGGCCTCTTTCTGTCACTATACTCAAGGGTCAATTCAAGATGTATCTCTCCAAGTTCTTTCACTAAATTTCATGTTTCCCACTATTGATTATTGATTTACCACTTGCCTCTCATAAAATTATTAGTCATTCTATCATTTTATTTACATCTTCCTATATTACTTTATGTCTATCCCTTTGGGATAAAATATATGATTTTTTATACTATCTCAGTGTCTACCTTTGATTAAGTGGGTTTAGATTTTAACATGGAATATGATTAGTTATACCTCTAATTATTTGAATTCTATTTATAATTGTCACTTAATTTTTCAATTTGTCATAGATTAATTTGTTTCATTTTTGCTTTTTTCTATTTGATCGTTTTACTTAATTATCTGATTCCTAACTTATAGTTCTATTAGTCAGAAAGTCAAATCTTATACTCAACTTTGTTTAGTGGTTCTTTTAACAGTTTAATTTGTATTTTGCTTTTTTCTAATATATACTGGGACAGGTGGAACAAAATGAAAACTGAGTAAGATCCTCTAGTGCTCCTCTACTCAAGATGCACTAATTTGTTCATACACAAAACTACCTTCGCAAGAATGAAGAAAATCAGGTGAGAGATCATGCTTCCCAGTTTTAGCACAATAATAATTCATTATTATAAAAAGACATTATTATTAAAATATATTATTGTTAAAAGACACAGGGAAGAATCAAAGAACACCCCATACACACTTCTAGCATCATGGAAAGAGATGTCTCACACTTGGAAAGGAGACAAAATAAAATACCTACCTCATATATTAATCCTAGCACCAGGAAAACCATGGTGAAACTGAGTGTCTAGGAGAGCCCCCAAACTCCTGCACCAAGCTCGGTATTTGTGGGTGAATTGAACTGTTGGAAGCACATTAGCCAGGTACAGAGGTAAGAAGAAAGACTCCAGCCACTGGAGAGCAAGGCCTGGATGCTAGCATGGGACTCTGTTATGAATCTGTGTGCCGAACACAAAATGGTGAGACTTAAGCCACACAGAAACCAAAGGCCCCTGTACCAAGGCCAGGATTCAGAGACAGAGCATCTCGACCTGCCCCGTGATTAGGTGAGAACCTTACACCAATGGGCCCAGCTGAAATTTTGTTCTGTATCACTGTCAATCATGGAGTGGGCCTGGGCATTCCCCCCAAACTGCACAAGTCCTTGTAGCTATGAGACTCAGATGTAACATAGTTTCTCATCAGCATTGATGTCACCAGATAAACACCCATACCTCTATTGGACAGACTCATTATTCAGCCTACATCACCACTAGCTGCAGAGTGGACTTGGTGCACTCCCAAGACTGTGTAGGTCCTGGCTTCTGTGAGACTCTGCTGCAACCTGGCATGGTGTCACCATTCATAAAGAAGAGAATGCTTTCATGAACATTAGCACCATGAAGCACAGGGTGGAGCAGGACTCCATTTTTCTTGGCACAGTGGAGACTTCTTTCCCACTTTGTCAAATTTGTATTCAGTGTGCTGTACGCTTAGGGTATAATATGAGGTTGTGTGGATGCTGGCCACAGGCAGAGCATAAGAGCCATTACATGATCCATGCAAAATGATTCTGCTCATAGCCAAGAATAGTGCAATCTTTGGCCACAGGCTGACTATTTACTGTAAATGAGGTGTCTAGGCTTATCTCAGCCTCAGGGAGATTTTTGGAGGGAAGTACAACTCTTTTTAAATATTTCCCCAGTTCACACTGAACAATGGATCAACTATAAATAAGGGACAAATCTGAGGTTGGGTCATGTCCAGTGTTGAAACAGTGATAATACAAGTATGGAATGGTTACCAATCTGACTAAGGGTGCTACATAGTTCTGAAATAGTAGACATGAATATAGGCTAAAAGAAAATAAATACGTTCCTTAGACTTTATGGAAAAATAGGCATAAAAAGCATACAATGAAGAGTAGAATAAATACCTAATTATTTATTCCTTAATCATTTCACATAACCAACAAGCATCAGGATCTTTCAGGAAAACATGACCTCAAGAAAGAGTCAAAATAAGGCACCCCAAATCATCCAGATATTAATGAGTTTGGTTAAAATCACAGATGGCAAAATCTCAGGATAGTTTTTATTTGCATCTCTCAGTTAATTATGTTGAACATTTCCTTATAAATTTATTGGCTATTTGTATTTCTTCTTTTGTGAAGTGTCTATTTAGATAATTTAACCATTTTGGATTGGGTTATTTGTTTTCTTAGATGTGAGTTTCTTGAGTTCTCTGTATAATCTAGATATTAGTCCTCTATCAGAGGAGTAGCTGGCAAAAATGTTCTCCCACTCTGTGGACTCTCTGTTAGGGTACTTGATAGTTTCTTTTGCTGCACAGAAGCTCTTCAGTTTAATGCAATCCCACATATTGATTTTCCTTTGAATTTCTTGTGCTTTTGGGGTCTTGTTGAGAAAGCTTTTACCTGTGCCTATGTGTTGAAGTGTTGGGCCTATGCTCTCTTCAAGTACCTGCAAGGTCTCTGGCCTGACTTCCAGGTCTTTGATCTATCTTGAATTGACTCTTGTGAAGGGTGAGACAGTTGGGTTTATTTCCATTTTCTGCATATGGTAAACCAGTTTTGCCAACACCGTTTGTTAAAGAGGATATCTTTCTTCCAGTGTATATTTTTAGCTCCTTTATCAAAAATCAATTGGCTCACTATATTGAATTTGAGAGGGAGGGAGGTCGAGGGAGTGGGGTGGGAATTTGGGGAAGGGGTCAAATGAGAAATGTGGGCACATATGTTGTTATCAATTTTTACCTAACAAAGATGTTTGCTTATAATGCACGAATAAAGTATATATATGTGTGTGTGTGTGTGTGTGTGTGTGTGTGTGTGTGTATAATAAAATAAATGGAATTAGTTAAAAAAAAACTTATAAGAGCAACAAAGCTGTTTTTCAAATTTCTCAGAAAGGTAGGAAATGAAGCTATATATTGCATGATAAGACCAGAAATGGGGTTAAGAGGACAATGAACATATCAGTGTTCACAAGCAGTTTGCATAAAAAATAATGAGTCACCAAGCCAAAATTAAATGATTAAAACACAAAAAAAAATCAATTGGCTGTAAGTGTGTGGGTTTTTTCTAAGTCTTCTACTCTGCTCTGTTGGTCTATGTGTCTACTTTTGTGCCAATACCATGCTGTTTTTAATTTCTGCGGCTTTGTAGTAGTGTTTGAAGTCAGGTATTGTGATGCCTTCTGCATGGTTCTTATTGCTAAGAACGACTTTGGCTATTCTGGGCTTTTTAGAATGGCACTCATCAAAAATACAAACAGCAACAAATGCTGGAGAGGGTGTGGAGAAGTGGGAACCCTAATACATTCTTGGTGGTACTGCATATTAGTGCAAACACTTTGGAAAACAGTATGGAGGATCCTTAGATGAATGAGAATGAATCTACCATATGATCCAGCAATACTACTTCTGAGTATCTACCCAAATGAATGGAAACCAAACTACCAGACCAATGCATGTGTGTCTATGTTTATAGCCACACAATTCACAATTGCCAAACTATAGAACCAACCAAGATGCCAAGATGAATGGATTACAAAATTATGGAATATGTACACAATGGAATTTTACTCAGCCATAAAGAGGAACATATCATGTCATTTGCAGGGAAATGGATACTACTGGAAAACAGTATGATAAGTGAGATTAGTCAGTCACAATAAGTAAAAAAATCACATGTTATCCCTAATATGTGGAAGCTAGAGAAAAATGGGTCAGAAGAGAGACTCTAGGTGAAGAAGGAGAAAACTTAGATGAAGATGAGCAAAGAAGGTTACTTAACTGAAGGTGATGGCGTGGTGAAGAACACTCTAATGTGCGTGATGTACTTTCACAAACATATCAAAATCAATCACTAAACTGAACATGAGAAGGAAGGAGAGTGAGAGAGTGGGGCAGGAATTGGGGAAGGGTTAAATGAGAGATGTGTGTATGTATGCCTCTACCAGCTTATACCTAACCAAGATGTATGATTACAATGCACCAATAAAAAAAAATCACAGATGGAGGATTATGAACACCTTTATTTTAAGGAAATTGAATGAACCACAAATAAAAGAAGATAAATAATTCAGTACTTGTCTTTTTCAATATTCTAACTGGCATAGTTCAAAACAATTGACCACTCAACTCAGATGAAGAAAGGTTTATTTGGTCAAATTATCTGCAGATGTATAGGTTTAGTTCATGTCAGGCCAAGTTCGATGAGTTCGGGGCATGGCAGCAAGATGCAGAAAGAGAGAGAGAGAGCACAAAATCTCTGCTCTCACATGGTGGAGGAGGCCAGAAGCAGAACCACCCCCAGGAACTCCTACTTAGCAAACAAGTCCCACTTTCAACATTACTATCTTGTTTCTATTAGGGCTAGGGGGATATTCTAAATCCAAACTATTAGAGTACTTTGACAGAGAATCTTACTAGAGTAGAGGAAACATTTTTTAAATGAACAGAAATATTTGAGTTGACGAATAAACTAAGTGAAATTTAAAGTATATCACGAGATATGAATAATAGAATAGATAAAAAAAGAAAAACATTTGTGAATTTCAAAATAGGCTATTTTAAAACACAGTACAAAAGAAAAAATTAAAAAGAATGAAGAAGTATAAAGAGAGCTTATACAGCCTGGTATGGTGGTGCATGCTTGTAATCCCAGTACTTGGGAGAGTGAGACAGGAGAATTACAGGTTCACTCACTGCCAGCCTCAGCTACTTAGTGAGGTCCTATGTAACTTAGTGAGACCTGCTTCAAAATAAAGAATAAAAAATAGAAATGGGGGTGTAGCTTGGAGGTAGAATGCTCCTAGGTTTCATCCCTAGAACCACAAAAAATTAAAAAAAAAAAAGAAAGTTTACAGGAATTTTAAAACAACATTAAAAGTGCAAATATTTTGGTTATTTGTGTTTAGGAATGAATTGAAAAAGTCAAATGATAGAAAGTTTATTCTAAAGGTTCATAGAGAAAATTCCCAAAATTAGACAAAAAATACAATTATGTATGTATAGGGACATTAAAGGAATCTTTCAGATTTAATTCCACCACATCTACCCCATTTGAAAAACTAGCATAGACTAAATGAAAGAAAAAAAAGAACAAGAAAAAAATCCACAAATAAATGAAAAAGTAGACATTACAATATACACCAAAAATAAATAGGATCATTAAAGATATTTATGTATATCTTTATGACAACAAATTGGATAATCTAGAAGAAATTGAAAATTCCCTGGACACATTAACCTTGAATTTTTCCAAAGAAGTGAAAAGTTTTTATATTGAAAACTATGCTACATTGACAAAAATGAAGAAGACACTATAAAATGGAAATATTTCCTCTGGTCATGGAGTGGAAGAATCAATGTTATTAAATGTTATATTACACGAAGTGATGTATCAATTGAATGTAATCCCTATCAAAATACCAATGAAATTATTCCCATAGCTAGAAAAACAATTTTAATATTTATATGGAACCACAAAAATACTCATATATTCAAAGCAAACTTAAGAGAAGAACACTACAAAGCTATAGCCATTAAAATAGCATGTTAGAGACATAAAAAAACTAACATGTAAGCTCATAAAACAAGATAGAAATCCTAGAAGTAAACCTATCTATCTACAGTCAACTGATTTTTGACAAAGATGCCAGAATATAAATTGAAGAAAAGATAGTATTTTCAAAAAATATTTCTGAAGCCGGGTGTGGTGGCGCACGCTTGTAATCCCAGCATTCGGGAGGCTGAGACCGGAGGATCCGGGTTCGCGGCCAGCCTCAGCTACCTAGTGAGGCACTCTGCAACTCAGTGAGACTCTGTTTCAAAATAAAGAATAAAAAGGGGCTGGGAGTGTAGCTCGGAGGTAGAATGCCCCTGAGTTCAATCCCCAGTACCGCAAAAAAA
>PVLC010041027.1:0-13576 GCA_004027655.1 Graphiurus murinus | reverse complement strand
CAGCAGATGCTGTCCTGCAATTGCAGGTTCGCAGCAAAGGAACAGATGCCACATGGATTTGCAGGGTTTCATCCAGGTGTCAGGGGAGGGGCGTGCTTTCTTTCAAGATGATCTCCTCACCCCTGCCTCTCTGCAGAAGGTCATAAGACCTTCCCTGGGCCTCACTGTGGCGGCAGATGGAGCCGATTGTCCCTGGTGGGAGTAGGGGCCAGGTTGCGCCGTGCCTTCCTAGGGACTAGTCAGGAGGTTAAGGTCCAGCCCGGGGGAGGCACTGTCTTTCACAAAAGCACACACAGCTTACCAACCCTAGTGATGGCTGTAGGGGAAGCCGGTGCCCCCCCCCCCACTCCCAAGCCCTGCTTTACAGAAACTGGAGGCCTTCTGGAGAAGGACAGACTGTCACAGATGACGACACTGTTGGAACAAAACCAACGGCAGACTTTAGGGTCAGGACAATGGAGTTGTTTTTCATATGCCCTCACTTACACACATTTTGTGAAGCGATCATGTCAATCTCTTCCTCACTTGTAAATTACAGGGAGAAGTATGTCTTGTCACCATAGTCGTGGCAGTTCTCATATGATGACCTCCCAAGAGGAAGGACCCAACTGCACAGAATGGATCAAGGGGAAGACAGCTCCTCTGTGTGGTCCAGGGGACTCCCTGCTACCCGCCAGACACACTTGGATGAACCCTAGCTGTGGCATTTTTGCCAGAATCTCTCTGATCCTGGTTTGAGTGTCTGATCACAGCGTCTCCAGAAACGCCCTTCCCAGTCTGGCTTTGCTCTGTGGTCAGAGGCACAGTGCTGCCCGGATGGAGGGGGACAGCCTGGAACCAGGAAAGGTTTGCAGAAGGAGGCCGTAGCCTGAGTAAGATGAGGGGGAGGGTCATGGGAGGGAGAGAAGGGTACCTTCATCAGGGACAGAAGAAACAGCAGGGTGGCAGCTACTTCTTTCTAAGACTCTTTGTTTTCACCTGAGCAGATGACGTGGAGTAAGTCGATACCTCTATGCTTGGGTGAGTGCAGACACACACAGAAACAGATGTCAAAGAGCTCGAGCTGCTGTGTGGGTAAGCAGTGCTGTGACTCTTTTTTTCCTAAAAGGCATGATACTTATTTCCAGATATCTAAGAACCTCCCCGTAGTGTACGGATGGGTATGGATTGGGGAAAAGTAAAAGTCCAGCCTTAGTCTGGCATGGTGGCGCACGCTTGTAATCCCAGTACTTGGGAGGCTGAGACAGGAGGATCACAGGTTTGTGGCCAGCCTCAGCTACTTAGTGAGGCCCTCCACAACTTAGTGAGATCCTGTTTCAAAATAAAGAATAAAAACTGGAACTGGGGAGGGTATAGGTAAGCAGTGCTGTGATTCTTTTCTTTTTTTTTTTTTTCTAAAAAAGCAAAATGCTTATTTCCAGATATCTAAGAAAAACCTACCCCTGGTGTATGGATGGGTATGGATTGGGGAAAAGTAAAACTACAGCCTTAGTCTGGCATGGTGGGGCACGCTTGTAATCCCAGTACTTGGGAGGCTGAGACAGGAGGATCACAGGTTTGCGGCCAGCCTCAGCTACATAGTGAGACCCTGTTTCAAAATAAAGAATAAAATATAGGACTGGGGTTGTAGCTCGGAAGTAGAATGCCCCTAGTTCAATTCCCAGTAACACACACACACAAACACACACACACACACACACACACACACACACACACACACACACACACAGACAGTACAGCCTTAAAGTGGCTGACACCTTCCTTGAAGGAAACTTCTGTCCCTCACTCCCCTGACAGTCACGCACAGGGCTTTTCCTTCTCTGCCTCTCTTACTTCTCTTCTGCGCGGCCCCTCCTTCCTCCTTGTCTGTCTTTCCCCTTCTCCCTCCTTCTCTTCCCTCTTAGCCTTCCTGCCCTTTCTGCTCTGTCGCCAGCCACAGGCCTCTCCCTCTTCGCCACGTGGAACCGGCTCTTCCACTGTCCCATGCTCACATTCAGCTCGGCCTGGCACAGGCCTCCTGGGTCGTGTCTGCGGGCAGATCACCCTGGTGCGCTCTGCCCGCTCCACTCCGAGGCTCCCCAATTCTGACCCCATTTCCAAGGTTTCCACAGCTCCGAACATTTCCAGTATCTGTCCCACGGTCCAGCGCCCCTCTAATTCCTCATCACCTTTGGCTTCAACTGTTTCTATGTGGCGTCTGGCCACAGTCACCACTCTAGCATGCTGGGCTTCAAGTCTTCCTGGTTAGAGCCATGCGCCAGTTCCCTCCAGGCCCTGCTGGGGGCGCCAGGTCCCCTTCCCTTCAGGCAAGTGCACTGGGGATGCAGCTGCCCAGCCAAGTCCCTTGGCACCCAGGTGTGAGCACACTCTTTCAAGGTGGAGTTGCTGACTTGCTGGGCACACAGAGGGCTCTCCCCAGGGCTCTGCATCTGCTGGACACGCCGGGCTTCATCACCAGGAGTCCTGGCATCCACCTGCAGCTTTGGCGGTAACCATACTCTGCTGCAGCGGCGGGGGGTGGGCTGGCATTCCTTGTGGTCTATTTGCTTTTCTATCCATACACCTTTGGGAGGCACTCACATCTGTGCAAATTAACACCTGCTCCCCCCGCCCCCCAAGGATTTCTCGGAAGATATCTCATAAAAAATATCTCTGAATATCATTCCCAGCCTCTGGTCAAAGAAGGTTCCCTGTCAATAGCCCCTTGAGCTGTGGAAGGAGCAGCCAGAGAGGTATTTTCCTCTGTCCTTTCAAACTCTGATGCTTTCCTTTCCCTCTGTGAAAGGCACTGGGCCCCTCCCCTCAGTCACTGAGAATCTTCCCTAGCCTGCCTTCCAAGTTGTGGAGAGGCCTGAGTGTCAGCCAGCATTCTCACCACTGTGACCCCAAACGCCTGACACACAAAACTTAGGGGAAGAAGTTCATTTGCTTATGGAGCTGGAGATACTATATTACATACAATATTTTATATATTTTTTCTATACATACAACAATATATACACAATATATATTTGTACAGAACAATTTTATATTGTGTTTATATTATTCTATGTATATTGTATAATTGTGTATACACAATTATATATATGGCTGAATATATATATTCGTTTTATGCTGGCTGCCACGCAGGACCCAAGACTACACATTTTTAGGGCATGATGGCAGGAAGGAGCAGGGGGCAGGGGAAGAGACCGACAAGATCAGAGCTAGGCACTGCAGCCTGGTGGGTCTGGGACACACACACACACACACACACACATACACACACACACACACACACACACATACACACACACACACTGTACCCAGCCAGCCATGCCCCAGCGACCCACCTCTGAATTTGGTAGCCTCTAGGACAGGAGGTCTGGGGAACCTTTTACCTGCAAACTCTAGCACACTGTGAAGTCAGGTGCCACCTTTCCTGTTCCCACTGTCCTTGTCAGTGGCTCTCCCAGGGGCTCCTCGCTCTCATCCCACAGGGAACTGTTGTGGCCCTGGCCAGGACGCTTCCCCTCCTAGGCTGTAAAATGAGGGTCTTGACCATCCCGATCTGAACCAGAAGCACACTGGGACTACAGAGAGCTCTGGTGTGGTCCTCAGGAGCCCTAGCTAGACTCCACAGGACTCTGGTCTTCCCAGCATGAGATTTGGCTCCAGCCTGTTCCAACTTTGGGACCTCAGCTTCCCAGGGAGCAGCCACGCTGACTACTGAGGGGTTTTAGACTCGCAGATGAGAATCTTGCGCAAGTGTGTGTGTGTGTGTGTGTGTGTGTGTGTGTATGTGTTTTACTAGGGATTGAACCCAGGGGCATTCTACCTCTGAACTACACTCCCAGCCCTATTTTATTTTATTTATTTTATTTTATTTATTTTTCTTTTGCAGTACTGGGGATTGAACCCAGGGGCATTCTACCTCTGATCTGCTCCCCCAGTCCTATTTTTTATTCTTTATTTTGAAAATGGTCTCACTATGTTGTGGAGGGCCTCACTAAGTAGCTGAGGCTGGCCTCGAACCTGGATCCTCCTGTCTCAGCCTCCCAAGTACTGGGATTCCAAGCATGTGCCACCACACCCGGCCCTATTTTATTTTTTATTTGGAAACAGGGTCTCACTAAGTTATGGAGGGCCTCGCTAAATTGCTGAGGCTGGCTGTGAACCTGGTATCCTCCTGTCTCATCCTACTGGGATTATAGCATGTTCCACCACATCTGGCTCAGACTAGAATCTTGATCCTCTAAAATCCTCTTAACTTTCTGAAACCCACACTGGAGATCCTGAATGGGTAGAACTTTTGCTGATCCTCTGGAACACTTCAGGGAAAGGTCCCTGGTGAAAAGCCTTTCCTTTGTGCTGGGGGCTGTATTTTTCCAGGTAAGCCTCCAGCTCCCTCTGCCTTGGCCCTAGGGCCTGTGTTTATGGGCATTTGAGCACCAAATGCCATCAATTAGTATAATTAAGAGTATTTTCTTCTTCAGGGGGCAAAGCCGGCCCCCTCCCCGCCTCAGGTTCCCCCTGGTTTTCACTGAGTGAGCAGAGCGCCTGGCTGCATCACCATAGCAACCAGCAGTGAGGGCCAATTAAGCCATGACTGAGTCTTTAGACACCTAAGCTGATTATAGAGTCCACAATATTGGCTGAAAGGAGCAAAACAGGGCAGGTCCTAGTCCATTCTGATACCTCAGCTGGCAGCACCTTTCCTTATCTTCCTTTCTCTAATGCAATGTCTTCCTACTTGTTTGAAGCTTCCTTGTTCCAGCCCAACCCCATGTTGCCCTGGCCTGTGTATGTTGGGCTTTTAATCACAAAAGTCTATCAGTTAGTGTAATTAAGACATTCCAATTATGACCACCCGCCAACATAGGCCACCTCCGCAGGATTTCTGCTGCTTTTTTTTTTATTTCACTTGCTGATGAAAGCTCTGGCAGCATTGCCATAGCAACCTGCCACCAGGCAGATCGGGCCATTGTGGGTCTGGACACTGACATTCAAAGCTGATTATGGGTCTGGAAACGGGAATGGCTGAGCAAGATGACTAGAATAACACAAAGAGGCTCTTAGCAGGTGTGAGGGGGCAGGTGAATTCCTAAGGACTTCAGCCAAACCTCACCTCTAATTTTATTTTTGTCCCCTGTGTGCTTCAGGGCCCTTGAGGAAGGAGAGAGTGAGAGTGCGGGAGGATGCCCACGATTAAGGGGGAATGTCTGGCTTTGGACATCAGCGTCCGTGCCTTTAGGCTATCCTCCACCTTGGCCCTGAACCCACACCTCCCCTCTGCATTGAGTATCCCCAGTTACTGTATGTTACTGGCACACACTGGGCACTGTGATGGCATGCTCCCCAAAAGTCCCATCAAAGAGAAGACATCAATATCATCCTGGAATTAGAAAAAATGAAGCCTTCCTAATACAGGAGATTCTTCCACAAAATGACACACTACTGAAATCTCTTGCCAGCCAGGCACCATGGCACACACCTACACTTGTAATCCCAGTACTTGGGAAACTGAGACAGGAGGATTACAGGTTCAGGGTCAGTGCTAGTAAGATAACATGACCCTATTTTAAAATAAATAAAATAGTCTTGGGGGTATATCTCAGAGGTATAATATCCTTGGGTTCAATCCCCAGTACCACACACAGAAAAGAAGTCTTTGCCATCTGGTTCAAGGATTCCTGTTCAATGTTTGTCAGTCTGGCTTGTTTATCTTCTAGCCATGGGTAGTGGAAGAGGAATGAGGAACCATTTGTTTGTTGATCACTAGACACTCTTAGTACATTACACTATTCTCAGCTTACAAAATTCCTCTTCTTACTGTTAAAGAAAAACTTTACCTGTAATCTCAGTACTTGGGAAGCTGAGACAGGACGATTACAGGTTTGAGGCCAGTGCTGTTAAGATAACATGACCCTGTTTTCAAATTTTTATTTTTGTGGCACACACTATATACAGTAATTGCATTCTGTCCAATAGTTCCATTAGAGAGAAATCATTAAAACTACCTGGAACATGAGAAAAATGAGGAATTCCTAATCCAGGAGATTATTCTAGGAATTGACCGAGTGAAAACTTACCAGCCATGGTCACTAGCCCACAGCTGAGCATGTTCTTCCTACTCGGTATCCTGGGTTCCTATTCATTTGCCTGGCATGCAGCAGGTGCTCTTGACGTTTGATGCCCAGCAGTTCCACCAGAAAGAGCACTACAAGTGAGAGGACAGCGAGAGCATCTTGGAGCATGAGCAAGTAAATCCTTCCTAATGCAATGGATTCTTCTGGGAAATGATTCTAATGAAAAAAACTTTCCTATCTGGTTTAAGGTCCCATTGAGGTCTAACTAGCTTGCCTCTCTCTCTGGTAACATAGTGTTATTACTTGGAAGTAGGCATAGGAGGTGTTAATCACTAACAGAATCAAGTGTATTGGGCTATTTTCACCAGTAACAGTTTCCGCTCCCCTTCAATGCCTCACTCTATATTCACAGGCTCCCACTCATTTACACTGAGATAGCAGAGCTTCTGGCTGTTGCCTGCATCACCATAGCAACGGGAACTCAGACAGTGTAGGAGAGAGTGACACTCACTAAACACGAAAGCTTAGCTTATTGAAGTGTATGCTGCGGGGGGGTGGGGGGGGCTGGCATTAACTCTCAGCTGGAAAGAAGATCACCAAGCCCCTCAGCGCTCCAACACAGACCCAACTCCATCCTTCATCCCTGTGCCCAAAGTGAAGACATGTATTTGGAGAAGGTTTTTGTTGCCTGGGCAGAACAAAGTCTGTGTTTGGACCAAAATATGGTGTCCTCAGGTATAGTGCACCATCATCTGTCACCTCTGTGACTGCAATGGCCTCTTTCCAGGATCCTTTGATATTGCCTTACCCTTGACAGTCTCTCATTAACATATCAGAGTGGCCCTTTCATACAAGATTATGGCACTTTTTTTTCCAATGGTTTTCTGTTGTACACACTCTGTGACATACCAAGCACCATAATATTCCATTAACTCCTTCATCTCTTCTATTATTATCTCTTCATCCCTTCCCTCACATGTTCCAGCCACAGCAGCACTCTTGCTGTCCCTGGGACACAATGGGAAGAGGAGTAAAGGTGGCAGCCATGGCCCCACT
The DNA here is from genome assembly GCA_004027655.1 of Graphiurus murinus. Taxonomy (NCBI): domain Eukaryota; kingdom Metazoa; phylum Chordata; class Mammalia; order Rodentia; family Gliridae; genus Graphiurus; species Graphiurus murinus. Next base: position 6,452 of record PVLC010041027.1, on the reverse strand, counting down.
GCTGAGAGTAGAGCTCCCCTGAAACCTATAAGCAAGTCACGTATTCTTACAGCCAGAGTCCCCAGTAGGGTGATGTGGTGAGGAAAGATTGGTTGGAGAACTGTCTAAGGGTCTGGCCACCAGATGCTGGGATAGCCATGCATTGGAGAGTCCCACCCTGAATTGTTACTTTATGAGCAACCTCAATAAAGTCATGTCTATTTTCTCCCAACCATCAAACCTACAGGTGAGTTACACACTTTAAATATGTGGACAGAGGTGTGTGGGAGGACTTGTTTTCTCCAAAGACTATAAGCTTGTGGGAGCATATTATGTTTCAACAGCCTTACGTGTGGAAGTTAGGTAGAAACTAATGTGGTATCCTAGGTGACAGGTTTTATGCATATACAGGAGGACCTTTATGTGTAGAAGTAGAGGCACAAGCACACCTGTAGCTGGTGCATGCCATTATAATCTGTGTGTGTGTGTGTGTGTGTGTGTGTGTGTGTGTGTGTGTGGTGTGTTACTAGGGATTAAACCTAGTGGTGTTCTACCTCTGAGATACACCCCTAGCTGTATTTTATTTTTTATTTTGGAACAGAGCCTCGCTAAGTTGCTGAGGCTGGCCTCAAACCTGTGATCCTTCTGTCTCAGTCTCCCAAATACTGGGATTACAAGTATGTCCCCAAGCCTGTGTCATGCCAATATAGTCTTATATTCCACACTTTGAGTTGGCCTGATATATTAGTGAATGGTGAGGACTGTCTGTAGTGAACTGTAAAGGCATTTATTTTCAAAATCTTTAAATTATTTACAGATAAATATAATTATTTATCCTTTTTTTGGTACTTGGTATGAACCCAGGAGCAATTTACCTCTGAGCTCCACCCACAGCCCTGTTTTTTATTCTTTATTTTGAAGCAGTGTCTCACTAAGTTGCAGAAGACCTCATTAATTAGCTGAGGCTATCCTCAAACCTGAGATCCTCCTGTCAGACTTCCAAGTACTGGGATTACAAGTGTGTGCCACCATGCCTAGCTTTAATTATTTATCTTTGAGACAAGTTAGGCTGCAACATTGTGAATTTCCACCAAGAATAAATCCAAATTAGGCTGGGGTCAGACCAGAGATGACAGCTGCACAAAAGTATTTTTTACTGCAAAGACTCCTGAGCCAGTCAAATATATTCTTAGCTCCACCTTTTCCCATTGTTTTCAAGACAAGAGTCCCCAATATCTCTTCCTCTTCTGTCTACACAGTTGAAAATTACAAATAGACCTAGACTGTTAGAATCATAAACTGTGGCATAGAAAGAGCAGTTGGATAGAGATTTGGGGTCTTGAGTTTGAGTTTCAATGCTGCCATTTCAATATCTTTTGACCACAGACCCTTCATTTCCCAATGGTTGTCCCCCCACTTGCAAAGCTCGGGGTGTCAGGAGACATTGGTGGGCTATGTGAGGTTCAAAGGTCTCATGCGGGTCTAACACTTTCTGAGTCACTAAATCACGTACTGATGCTCCAGGAGGCCTGGAAGCACAAGAATTTCATCTCTGCCAGACTATATTAGTCAAAATTGTACTTCCTATTTAGCTAATTGATGGTGATTAAGCCAGGATTGTGGGATTGTGGTTTCCAGGGCAGAAACCATTTGGAACTTCACCTAGGTAGCTGAAAAAAAATGTGCTAAAGCAAGAGATAGCTTCAGAAACTGGGCAAACAGTTTTCTGATTAAGAGACACTCCAAGAGTTTCCTCTGGTCAGTGAGGCCATTGCATAACTCACCTGCAGTAGTGTGACGGTTAAAGTTAAAGGCAATGGGTTGAAATTTCAGCTGGCTACGTAATCACTGTACGCCCTCCTCCCCTTTTCTCGGAAGGATCCTGTATCTACAAGAGGTAAAAGAGAAACAGAGTCCAATTTGCAAGGGTTAAAACCCCAAAGGGAGTGGATTTGATGGACGGGTAGGAGGGGGTAGATCTTTGGTAAATCCTTCAAATTCCTCCCAAGCAATTTATCTACTAAGAATCCTTAACTCTTATGTATTGACTTTAGTGAAATGCATTTTCCCAGATAATCATTTCTTGATTATTGGTGAGGGGGAGAAAGCACAGTTTCAATGAATTTTTATTTATTTATTTTTATGCTTTTATTGGTGCATTGTTGTCTCACATCATAATGTATTTCAGAGTGATAGTGACATGCACGCACACAGCACTTGGTGGGCTTTCCCCTGGCTCTCTCCCCACTCCTCCTTCTCCATACAAGATATTGAGATTGGCATTAGTATTCTCACATACGTATACAATGCCAGTGTTTCCTTCATTAATTCTCCCTCTTCCCCCACCCTCTGCAAGACCACCTTCCTCCACTCCACTTCTCCATTATCTGAAGTCCCTCTTATATCCCATTCCCTCCCTAGCTTCCATATATGAGAAAAAAAATGACCCTTCACTTTCTGTAACTGTCTAATCTCACTTATGTTCTCTAAGTCCATCCATTTTCCTGCAAATGACATAATTTCGTTCTTCTTTATTGCTGAGTAGAATTTCATTGTGTGTATAGCCCATAATTTTGTAATCCATTCATCTGTTTGTGGACACCTAGGTTGGTTCCATAATTTGGATATTATGAATTGTGTAAACCTGGATATGCATGTATCGCTATAATATTCTGATTACAGTCCCTTTGAAAAGATACCCATGAGTGGTATAGCTGGCTCATATTGTGAATCCATTCCCAGTTTCCTGTGGAATCTCCACATTGATCTCCATAGCAGCTGCACTAATTTGCAATCCCACCAAGAATGTAGAAGAGTTCCTATTTTGCAACATCTTCACCATTTATTGTTGTTTGACTTCTTGAGGATTGCCATTCTAATTGGAGTTAGATGGAATTTCAATGTAGTTTTAACTTGCATCTCCCTGATTGCTAATGATGATGAATTAATGCCTGCCCATTGATAAATAAATAAATAACGTGTGATATTGATACAATGGAATATTTATTCATTTACAAAAACAATACATGTTAAACTGCTAAAATATTATGCTAAATAGAGCCAATCATAAAACATCTTATTGTATAATTTCTCTTATATGAAATATTTTTAATAGTCAAATCTATACAAATAGAATGTAGATTTGTGTTCACCCAAGACTTAGTGGTTTGGGGGTCAGAAATGATGACTCCTACAAAATAAAAACTTTATTTATTTATTTATTTTGTGGTACTGGGAATTGAACTCAGAGGCATTCTACCTCCGAGGTATACCCCCAGCCCTATTTTTTATTCTTTATTTTGAAACAGGGTCTCACTAAGTTGCGGAGTGCCTCACTAGGTAGCTGAGGCTGGCCACGAACCTGGATCCTCCGGTCTCAGCCTCCCAAATGCTGGGATTACAAGCGTGCGCCACCACGCCTGGCTGTAAAGACTTTATTTTAAGGACAAAAAAAATGTTTCAAAATAAACTGTGGTATTTATTAAAAAATTTTGTGAACATACTAAAAAACATCAAATTATACACAGTAAATAGGCAAATGATATGGTACGTTAATTATATTTCTTTTTTGGTACTGGAAATTGAATCTAGGGGTATTCTACCTCTGAGATACACCCCCACCCCTCTTAATTTTTATTGTGAAACAAAGTCTTGCTAAATTGCTGAGGATCTTTCTAAGTTGCTGAATCTGGCCTCGAACTTGTGCTCCTCCTGTCTTAGCTTCCCAAGACTTAGGTGTGTGCCGCAGTAAAGCTTTTATAAAAATATTTATATGTGTATTTGCTTTAGTAAATGTGTAATAAGAGGCAGTGGATATGCCTTCCTATGTGAAAATTTAGAAAAAAATTAGAAAAATGTATGCATTAACTTTTGAAAACAAGTGAGAATGATCTTTGGGAGATGGAAAACAAATGAAGTGTACTCTATAATTGCTTCAACTTTGTTCCCAGAGAAAGATCTCAGGCAACGTTACATGGAGGGTAAATCCAAGCAGAGACTGACTGTCTATGAGTTGAGATAATGGAGCAGGGGTTCTAGGGTGTCCAAGGAGGATAAAATTTACAGAACAGAGCATTATAGTAAAGGCACTCCCTATATAGATAGATCTTTGAAGTTCTACAGTGAGTTTCCCTTGAGTGTTTACTTGCATGTAGATTATTGCATGTGCGTGTGGGATCTATTTAAGAAGGGAGAAAGAACCATTTGAACTTGCTACAGGAAAGAATACTCAGAGATCACAAAGAACAGAGAAAACTGCCAGATATGAAAAGCCTAAGCAGAATACATAGATTTCCGAACTTACTGGCTTACTGCACCCTATTCAAAGAAAAAAGAAAAAGAAAAGAGAAGAAAGAAAGAAATCAGTGTCCTCCTGAACACTGTCACTGCTCTCTTGTTTTTATTACAGCCTCCAATTGCACCCATGTCTACTAGCACCAACCTGGGTTCTTCCAGCATCCACCCAGGGGACATTATTACTCGACATGAGACTATGCCTATAATGTTACACAAATGCAATTATCAAGCCTCATTACAAAAATAAGTCATAATCCTGGTTAATACATCTTTTAATAACTATGGTGTATGAGCTTGTGTATTACTTTTCTTATAATATTGGTATATTTTTTTAGTACTGAATACAGTGACGAAGAAGCTAAAAAAGAAAAATGCATGCATGCAACTTCAACCAAACATAGTTTATGACAAAAAAACAGAAACCTGTTGTACACTTTCAAATGGGTTTCATTGCTTCTGCTTTAGTTTTTCATACAATTGTGACAATTGTTTCCTGGGTGAGAAAAGATAAAAAAGAAGCAAGAAAACAATGGAGTAACATCTTTAAAATACTGAAAAAATGAAATGGCAAACCTACAGTTTTATTGAGAATACTGGGTGACAGAAGCTAAAAAGAAGAACAAATGGGTGGTAATTTAAACAGTGACATAATCTCCAAACCTCTTCACCAAAATGCATTTGCATTAGAATATTGCTTTCTACACCCTCAGATAACTCAGTTTATTCCACTTTAAGTTGTCCTCTTTTTTTTTTTTTAACATTCACCCACATTGGTTTACAGGGAACACTAATTATTAGTATTTTAAAACAAGAATCCACGCTTGATGCCTTCAACAAACGCGATTGCCAAGCCCCTTACAAAATATGTTAAAATCTCAATGTAATACTTTCTAATAACTTTGCTTTCCAGGCATGTGCCATCTTTTTTTTTCCCCTTACAATCACATATATTGCAGTGTGTGTGTGTGTGTGTGTGTGTGTGTGTGTGTGTGTGTGTGTGGCAGTGGGGATTGAACCCAGAGGCATTCTACCTCTGAGCTACCCTCCCAGCCCTATTTTATTTTTATTTTGAAACAGTATCTCTCTAGGTTAATGAAAGTCTCACTATTTGCCGAGGCTGTCCTCGAACCTGCAATCCTCCCATCTCAGCCTCCCAGGTACTGGGATTTCAAGCATGTGGCACCATGCCTGACTATACATATTGTTTTATACTGAATATATATAAAACAGAAAAATACACACATGAAACTTCAAGCAAACTTAATTCCTGAGACCCTTTATTTTAACAAATACTTAGAAACCTGGATGTATACTTTCAAATTACCAGGGTGTCATTGCTTCTGCATTAATTTTTCATACAATTATGAAAATTGTTTTAATGAAAACACTAGGTGACAGAATCTAAAAGGAATAATGCATTGGTAATTTTAACAAAAGCAATCTCTGAACTTCTTGACAAAAATGTGTTGGAATATTGCTTTCTATATCTTCCAATTACTCATGTTTTCTAACTTGAGGTCTCCTATTCTTAAATTCACCCATGTTGATTAGTAGAGAACTCCCATTGGCCCAGTAATGTCCTTGGATGTCACCCCTCCCAAGGCAAGGAGAGGCCCACGACCAGGTAGTCCATGCTTGCCCATTCGCCCATTCTCCCTCCTTTCCCATGTGAGAACCCAGGGTTTTCCCGGGGCACCTGTGGGACTTTGAGATCCTAGAGCAAGGGATGAGTAGCAGTGGCATGAAGAGCAGGACTCTGCTGGGTAAGCATAGCAAAAGATGACAGAAGGAAAGAGACCAAAAGGCCGAGAGTACCTGATATTCCCAGGCAATCTCCTATCCAAGGATCCATGCTTGATCCTTCTGAGACCAGAGATCTGGCACGTTCAAGGTGGTATGGCAGTAGATGGTGGCATGCATAACAGGGCCCCTCAAGAGGCTGCTCCTAGCCGGGCGTGGTGGGACACGCTTGTAATCCCAGCATTTGGGAGGCTGAGACTGGAGGATCCGAGTTCGCGGCCAGCCTCAGCTACCTAGTGAGGCACTCTGCAACTTAGTGAGACCCTGTTTCAAAATAAAGAATAAAAAATAGGGCTGGGGGTGTGGCTCAGAGGTAGAATGCCCCTGAGTTCAATCCCCAGTACTGCAAAAAAAAAAAAAAAAAAAAAAAAAAAAAA
>PVLC010041026.1:0-13576 GCA_004027655.1 Graphiurus murinus | reverse complement strand
GCCAAGGCAGAGGATGAAGCCCTTTTCCATGTTAGCTCAGTGAGGAGCTTCAGAAGGGCCCCTGGCCTGCCCGCTCACTCCCCACAACCACCCTAGGGACCTTGAGAGGCTGGTGTGGAGGGGGAGGGTGGCAGCTCCAGTCCTCTGAGTCACCGTCCCACGTGGCCATGCCTTTCCTTCCTGGCTAGGACTGGGGCAAGGAGACGGTGAGTGAGAAGGTGGCAGGAAGTCTCCAGGAGGACGCGGGAGGGCGCTCTAGTGTGTGGGGCTGGATCCTCCAGGCAGGAAGCAGGAATTAACGCGGGGCTGTCGGTGCTGTTCTGACAGTGACCACCGGGTGGCGCCAATGACCGTCTAAAATGCAAGACCTGATTCCCACTACTGATTGCTACCAAGGTCAGCTCCAGGGTCAGCGGCAGCAGCTTCCTCTGGGATGGCTCACCTGCCCTTGCCCCACACCTGAGATGTGGGGAGGGGTGCAAACTCCCTGTGCCTGTATGTGCTCGCTCACTCTCGCTCTCTCACTCTCGTGGTACTGGGGATTGAACCCAGGGGCATCCTACCTCTGAGCCACGCCCCTAGCCCTATTTTATGTTATTTTACTTTGAAACAGGGTCTCACGAAGTTGCAGAGGACCTAAGTTGCTGAGGCTGCTCTTGAACCTGTGATCTTCCTGTCTCAGTCTCCCAAGTGCTGGGATCCCAGGCGTGCACCATCACGGCTCCTTGCTCTCTTCTGCTCCCCTTTCCTCCTCCTCCTCCCACCGAGGGTGTGGCAAGGACCCTGCCTGCCCAGCCCCGTCCAATGACCTGAAGAGTGCCCCCACCCCAGCAGGACTGGGTTAGATCCCATAGCACGGGGTTCTCCAGGGGCTGAGCCAGCGTCCAACCTTTCTAAACCCCTCTCGTAATCTGCAAGATGGCAGCTAGTCTGCTCCCCTGTAATGCTCTGCAGCAATCAACACAGGCTTGGCTTGACGGATGGAAAGTGGAGCCGAACCAGGAGAAAACCACAGCCGGGAACCCAGCACAACACCTGTGGCCAGCTGGGTCCTGGAGACCCGCCGGGCGGGGGCTGCTCCTGGCTCCGTCACCCGCTCCCTTTTGGGCTGCAGGCAGGTGTCATTGTCTGAACCACCTGGAGCTGGAGACTGCAGTGCCTGAAAACACCTCCCTCTGGATGCCCGGTTTGGGGCTGGCAGGAGGGGCGCTGGTCTGCGGGACCGGATCCCCGACACCGCATGGGCCGGGTGGGGGACGCACCTGTTGGTGTGGGAGTTGCAGTGCATGAACCAGCTGCGGTTGTTGTCCACATACATGGCCCAGGCCTTGTCGTCTTTGCCCAGCATCATGTCTTTTACCACGCTGGCCCTGGCCACCCCGAAGGCCGGGTCGGGGTGGTTGTCATACCGGTCCACATGCAGTTCCCAATAGTGCACGCCCTTGGAGAAGGCGGCCGTGCCCAGCACCACCCGGTCATCGTAGCTGCTGCAGGTGGCGGTCTGGTTGTCGTTGGACAAGATGATGTCTCGGTGCCCAGAGTTGGGGTCGAAAGTGAACCAGGCCACTGGAAAGGAAGGAGTCAAGAGGAGCGGGGTCAGGCATGGAATTCACTGGCTGCACGCACACACACACACACACACACACACACACACACACACATGCAAGCATGTACAAACACACATACACACACATTCAAGCTCAAACAGACACGCATGCACACACATGTACCCGTGCACACACATGCCCACACGCACACACATGCACACATGCGTACACACACGATCCCTACTCTGTGTTCTCCAGGTTCCCGTCCTTGAACCCAGCCTGGCCAAGAAACACAGGAGACACCCAGGCCTTCCAGTTACAAACCCAGGCGCCTTTTAGGAAGTCCTGCTTTCCGGCACCCTTCCAGACGGAAGGAGGGACCCGTGGGAGGGAGGTCGAGGGGGGAGCGCCGTGGCTGCGGAGGGCAGGAAGCTCAGTCCTCCGTGGTGCAGCCCTGTCCCCGGGGCAGCGTCCCTTCTGCTCACCCAACACCCAGGAGGTGAGCAAGCAGGGAGGCCTTTCCTCCCAAGTCATGGCCAGGGAGCACAGCTAAGAAAGGAGGGCGGCCTCGGCCTCCTCGGAGCCCCGCTGCTCACCGTCAGAGGTCTGCAGGACCACGGTTTTGCTGTATGGCCCAACACCAGAGGAGTTGAAAGCTTTGACTCTGGAGTTGTAGGTGCTGTTGAAGTGCAGCCCGTCGATGGTGCACAGTGTCTCCTTGCCGACGTACACCTCCTGCAAGATCCGGGGCGCTCGTCAGGCCCCGGGGCCTCCGGGAAACCCTTGGTAGTGTGCGGTTTCTGGGCACACCTTGTCTTGAAAAGTGCACCACTTCAAATTATTTATTTACTTATTTATTGACCGGTTGACTCATTCATTCCTGGAGATTGAACCTACCCCGAGTCACATACCACATGCTCTACCACTGAGTCACGTCACATCCCCCTCCCCTTTTTTTTTTGAGACAGTGTCTCACTGAGTTGCCCAGGCTTCCCTAAAACTTGCGATCCTCCTGCCTTTGCAGGAGTTGCTGGGATGATAGGTGTATGCCAGTGTGCCCAGCCCTAATAGAAGCTTGCTTTTGTTTATGTTTTGGGGTTTTTTTGGTACTGGATATTGAACCCAAGGGCAATCTACCTCCGAGCTACACCCCCAGCCCTATTTTTTATTCTTTATTTTGAAACAGGGTCTCATTAAGTTGTGGAGGGCCTCACTAAGTAGCTGAGGCTGGCCACAAACCCGGATCCTCGGGTCTTAGCCTCCCAAGTACTAGGATTACAAGCATGTGCCACCATGGCCGGCTCAGAAGTTTTTGAATAAAGGAAAGTATAACCAGTTGTGGCCAGGCCCCAGACCTTGTCCAAGCAGGGGAGGAACCCTTCCTGCTGGCTTCCTGGCCCCTCTGCTTGGGAGCTGCCAGGTGTGTGGGGTTCTAGGGAGACAGGGCTGAGGTCTGCGGCCAGCTGGGACACTGCCCAAGGATGTCCTGTGCAGCCCTGCGGACACTGACCCCCACCACTCTTGCCCCCCAGGGCAGGAGCTTCCCCATGGCCCCTGGAGCTGCTGACCCCCAGTCTACCCAGAGGATTAGACAATCTGAGTCAGACCCCAAATGTGCTTTTTTAGGGTGTTGCTTCCGAGGTACTTGGTCCCAGCCCCCCCCCCCCCAGTGCACACACAGCCTCCGTATCTCCTGTGACCTATGCTGCTTGTCTGTTGAGAGCCTCCCGCTGCTAGCCGGCCTGGGGGCTCCCTCGTCACCTGTCACTCCAAGCTGTCAATGGTCATCTGTGTGCCAGGCGTTGTGTAAGGCATCCTAATCGTCACCCCACCCGGGGACATCGTTATCATGGTTTGTACTTTACACCCAAGGAGGCTTGGAGCCATCAGCTGGCCCGAGAGAGGACAGCGAGTCCACTCGGGAGCCTGGACGCCGAGCACCCACGCCCCATTCAAGTCCCGCACCCAGCTGCGCACCTGATTCTCGTAGGCCCTGGCCCTGGGGTCTTGCTATGTCAGCAGCCTGACTCAAAGACGGAGGACCACCTTTGGGCTCCAGGGTGCTTCTCTGAACACCCCTGGTCTTTTCTCTGCCCTATTTCTGGTGTTTGATGGCGAAGTTCCTCCCTTTCCTGCTTGCTGGGGCCACAGAGGGATCCGGGTCTATAGCTATGACGGTCGGTGTCCCTGGCTGGAGGGGACCCGCTGAGCTTCCCTGATCACATGCAATTCCCAGCAGACCGCACAGCGACTTCCCCAATTGTACATGCTTGCTTTGCTGTTGTTGTTTTGGGTACTAGGGATTGAACCCAAGAGCATTCTATCTCCAAGCTACACCCCCCAGCTCTTTTTATTTTTTTATTTTGAAACAGGGTCTTGCTAAGTTGTTGAGAGTCTCATTAAACTGCTGGGGCTATCCTCAAAGCTGCCATCCTCCTGTCTCAGCCTCCCAAGTGCTGGGATTATAGGCTTGCACCATTGTACTAAGCTCACGCTTATATTTTTCAAACGAGAACATGAAAATGAAACAGCACGTACCTGAGTCCCTTTGTGTGTGTGTGTGTGTGTGGTACTGGGGATTGAACTCAGAAGCATTCTACCTCTGAGCTCCTGAGCTCCACCCCAGTCCTATTTTTTATTCTTTATTTTGAAACAGGGTCTCACTAAGTTGCGGAGGGCCTCACTAAGTAGCTGAGCCTGGCCTCGAACCCGGATCCTCCGGTCTCAGTCTCCCAAGTACTGGGATCCTGAGTCCCTTTTGAGAGAGACTTAGGAACGCTGACCTCTAACGAGATTACTCAGGGGAGCAGCTCCCTGGGTGTTATAGTAGGATATAAAATGTCCCCCAAAGAGCTCACTAATTAATACTTGGAGCTGATGTAATTGAGCTATGAGGGTTGCAATCCCAGCAATGGAGAGACCCATTGTGATGGCTTTGTCTAGGTGGTACCCGGCAGGCTGGTAGGGTGTGCTGGAGAAGGTGGGTCCTGGGGTGCTAATGGCCTTGGGGATTAGATCTGGTTCCTCCTCCCCCTGCTCACTGTCTTGTTTTGGCCTCCATGATGTGAGGAGCGCAGCCCACGTGCTCCCCCTCTCTCTGCCTCCCGCCGCCATGCCCTGATACTCGTGGTCCACAGCCTCACATGGACTGAACCCCAAAACTGTAAGAAAATAAGTTTTCTTTCCTCCAGAGAAATGCGGCCAATCTTTTAGATTATAGCTGCAAGATTGCTGGCCAGCACACTGGGGAAGGAGCGCGAGGGTTCCTAGGCCTGGGGCTGGCAGGGCATCATCAGAAAGCTCAGAGCTGCGCTCCCTGGGACTCGCGTGCACCTGGACCTCACCACTGTTCAGCTGGCGTCTGGGCCGGGCTAGGGCTGTGCCCTGCCAGGGACTCTGATAAGTGAGAGGAGAAGGGTTGGTCAGGCTCACCAAGAACCCTCGCTGCCCACCAACGGGGGGCAGAGTGTCACCCCAATCCAGCCAGCGCTCTGCGTGTGTCTTCTACACACCCGGCACCGGGGCAGGTGCTCAAGGCTGGCGAGGGCCTCCTCCCTGAGGAACGTGGATGCTAGGGAGCCAGGCCTGCCAAGGGGATGGCGGAGCCTGCACACCAGGCTGGGCGCAGACCGGGAAGGAGGTGCCCGCAGCAGTGCCCTCCGGAGCTCTGCCCCAGCCCCATGCCCAGTCAGCTCTTGCAGGACAATCAGCCCGAGTTCCCTGTGACAGACACCTCTGCCTGCAGCCCTGGCCCCGCCCAGCCTCCCGCAGGCTCGCCCGGCTCACTCTCTTCGTCCTGGGGCCTTGCAGCTAAAAGCCGCCCTGCTCCCGTCCTGAGCCTTCAGATGTGCCCAGACCCGCAGAGGCCTCACCCGGAACTGGCCGCCATCCCCGTCGTCCAGCTCCAGGATGTAGCCGTCCACGGGGCTGTGGGTGAAGGGGGGCATCCTCCAGGCCAGGGTGACGCTGTTGTTCCGCGTGCAGCACTTCTCCAGCTGCAGCAGGGGCACCGGCGGCACTGTGACAGGGACCCTGGGTCAGCGCAGGCGCCCTCCTCCCGCAGCCCCACCCGCTCCCGGGGCCCCCAGCTCCCCTGGAGGACAAGCCAGACGTGCTCCCTGCCGCCCGGGGCCACTCCTGGAGTCTAGGTGGGAGGAGGCTGGAGGAGACAGGTCCTAGCGGATGCCTGGACCTCCGGGACCCTGGAGATGGCTCTGCCCGAGCCTGTGGTCTGGAGAAGGAGGTCCCCTTGCCCACCTGCCTGCAAAGCTGTGCTGGTGACCCACAGGCCGGTGAAGAGCACCGAGGAATCTCAGCAGGGTCTACACTGCACTGACTCACGTGGACCGTGTGTGTGTGTGTGTGTGTGTGTGTGTGTGTGTGTGTGTGTGTGAACCCAGGGGCACGCTGCCTCTGAGCTAGACACCCAGACCTATTTTTACTTTGTTTTTTTGGTTTGTTTTTGTTTTGCGATACTAAGGATTGAATTCAGGGGCATTCTACCTCTGAGCCACACCCCCAGCCCTATTTTTTATTCTTTATTGTGAGACCCTGTTTCAAAACAGGGTCTCACTAAGTTGCAGAGAGCCTCGCTAAGTAGCTGAGGCTGGCCAAAAACCTATGATCATCCTGTCTCAGCCTCCCAAGTACTGGAATGATAAGCGTGCGCCACCACGCCCGGCTCTTATTTTACTTTGTTTTGAAACAGGGTCTCACTAAGTCTTGCTAAGTTGCTGAGACTGGCCTCAAACCTGTGATCCTCCCATCTCGGCCTCCCAGGTACCGGGGTTAGAGGTGTGTGCCACTGCGCCCAGCTCCAGGTGCACTCTCTTGGTAGGGCCAGGGCCAAGCGAGAGACACCTGCAAGCTACATCTGGGGCTGGGAATGGGGGTGCTGGTCTGGATCCCCATAAGACCCCGAGTTGAAGGCCTGGTTGAAGGAGATGGTGGAGACTCTGGGCGGTGAGGCCTGGGGGGAGGGAGTTAGGCCGTAGGGGCGTGCCCTGGGAGGGAACTGTGAGAGCCCCTTGCTCTCTCCCTCCTTGGCAGCCTGGCCCTGAGGGCAGAGGCTCTGTTTGAGACAAGCTCCTGCTGTGATGTTACCTCACTCACTGCAGCCCAAAGCAGCAGAGAGGTTTAATGAACTGCAACCTCCGAATCCGTGAACCAGGCTAACCTTTTCTCTTTGTGAGTTGATTGTGTCTCAGGTGTTTGTTATAGCAACTGAATGCTAACAAACACCGGTGGGGTGCAAAATGCGAAGACACAGCTGGAAGCTTTCAAAGGTCAGAGGACGAGACCTGGGCCAGGGGAGCAGTCTTGAAGGGTAGGGCAGCCAGCCGGAGGAACTAGGAACTCAGGACAGGGGCCCCCTGAGCTCAATTCAGCTCAGAGGGGAGAGTCTTTGTGAGTTCTAGCTTTGACATGGTCCTCCTGACTTCTTTTGTGGGGGAAAGGGGGTATTGGTATTCAGGGGTATTTCACATCCAAGCTACACCCCAACCCCCCTTTTTTAATTAATTAATTTTTGAGGTACTGGGGATTGAACTCAGGGGCATTCTACCTCCAAGCTACCCGTTAGCCTTATTTTTTATTCTTTGTTTTTATTTTTATTTTTTTGCAGAACTGGGGATTGAACCCAGGGGCATTCTACCTCTAAGCTACATCCCCAGTCCTATGTTTTATTCTTTATTTTGAAACAGGGTCTCACTAAGTTGCAGAGAGCATCACTAAGTAGCTGAGGCTGGCTGCAAACCTAGGATCTTCCTGTCTCAGCCTCCCGAGTACTGGGATGACAGGCATGGCTATGTATTATTATTATTATTATTATTATTATTATTATTATTATTATTATTTTGAAACAGGGTTTTGGTAAGTTGCTGAAGGTCTCCCTAAGTTTCTGAGGCTGCCCTCAAACCTGCCATCCTCCCATCTCGGCTTCCCCAAGTACTGGGATTACAGATGTGCGCCACCATGCCTGGCTCTGACCTTCCCGAAAAGGAAAAAATGGCAAGATTGGTTCTATAAAACTCCCTATTTCAGTCTGGCTTCCAGAAGGAGGTCACTGTCATCTGGGGTCTGGCTGAGGGTCCAGCCGGCTGAAAGACCCCTGACAACAGGTGTGCTTTCAGGTGCAGCCTGGCCACGCCCTTGGGTCCGACCCCTCCCTGCTCAGCTCCAACCCTGCAACCTGGTGCGGGAGCAGCGGGTGGGGGGTCTCCCTCCCTGGCTGCAGTTCTCCCTCCCGCTCCTCAGCAGCACTGCATCTCATTGACACCCAGCGCAGGTGGTGCTTCCAAACCTCACCTAGGCGTGCGCTGCGGGAGGGAGCCTCGGGTGTGCAAGAGCCCTGCTTTTCTGTTGGGTTAAAAATGGCTTCAAGTTCTCAGGTCAGCACACAGAGCTCACACATTCCGCCCTCACTCCACCAAAAATGAGGTCGCCACGCTTCCCCTCCTGCCGCACAGCCTGGGCGTCGCCACAGGGGCCGTGTGGAGGGCTGGACTCTGCCCTGGCCATCGCTGGCAGACTTGGCGACCGGCCTTCTGTGTGTGCAGCCCCAGGGCTCTGAACGCAGCTCCTGCCGCCCTACAGCTCATTCCACCTTCACCTCCGGCCTTGCTCTTCTTGGGACACAGACAACTTATGCCCGCCTCAGGACCTTGGCATCTGTTATCCTCTGCTTCCTGAAATGCCCTCCTAGAGAGCCTGCTGTCCCCCTCCTCCTCCTCCTCCTCCTCCTCCTCCTCCTCCATTACTCCTCCCTCTTCCCCATCTTGAAACACACCTCGTCATCTCCTGTTGCCCCTTGCTCTTTGAGCCACCAGCACCTGCTACCATCTGGCATTTTCCTTCCGTTCTATTTCCTTCTCCAGAATAGAAGCTCAGTCCCTAGAGGGAGTCGGCTGTCTCGTCACCTGCTGTAGCCCAGCCCACACTGGACACCCTCTATCTGTCTCTGAGCCAACAAGCCACCCTTGTCCCTGAACAGGAAGCTCAGGCCCGGGACTCCAGCCCCAGCTCCCACAGCGGCCCTGTGCCTCGGTGTCCCTACCCTCTGGCCCCGCCATGCCATGCACCCCAGCCTCCCAGCACCACGCCGCCCCGCAGGCTGGATGCCTCTCTGGGAGGAAGCCCCGGCTCACCCCTACATTTCATCTGAATGAAGTCCAGCTGGTGGATGGCCTGCAGCAGCGGCTCGCTGTCCAGGGTCAGGTCGAACTCTGCGGACACCTTGGGTTCCAGGGCACCTTTCACCCACTGCTCCTGAGACACCTGCACGCGCTTGATCAGGGCGTCGGAGATCTTAAAGGGGAGCACAAGGCAGAGGAGGGGCTGGGTGTGCAGGAAGGCCTGTGCCCCTGGAGGAGGGCTCGCCGGGGCGGGCTAAGCGGGCACCCTCAAGCCAGGAGATCACAGGACCCCCTGCTTGTGCAGCGCTGGTGTAAGAGACCATGCACTGTACTGTGACAGTCATTGTTCAAACGCCTGTTACATGATAAGGAGCATCAGCTATCTGAAGGAATTGGGTCAAACCCTCTTGTGAAGTAATGATGCTTTAAAAAAAAAATATATATATATAGGCAAAGTCATTCATCTTTCATTCTGTCTGTTCTGTAATGCTATAGGCAAAGCGAAAACATGCTAGCCTTTGTCCCGGGGGGGGGGGGCGAAGGAAGCACACCCCCAAACCCCTGAGCTTTGACACCCTCCCCTCCCCTTTCCCCACTATTCCTCTGAGTAGTTCTGAGGCTCTGGCTGCAAACTCCCAGCTGAGTCTCACCCGCCCCTAGCGCCGCTCTCCCCGGCTGGGAAGTTCTGCTTAGCAGATATTTATTTGCACGCGTGCCTGGAGAGCCACAATTTCATGCACCCTTCTGGAGGGAAAGCTAAGGGAGTCATCATTCCCTCCCAGGACCTGGTGTCAGCCTGCAGGCTGCGTGTCAGTGGACCTCGGGTGCAGGGCAGGCTGGCAGGACTCAGCCCGTGCGTGGAGGTGACTGGCTGTGCAGCCTCTAACTCGCTCCCCCTGCGTGGTCTGTCCAGCTTCTTTGGCCAACCGTCCTTTCCCTCGGTGGGAAAGACGTCAGAGTGGGGCATTTGCTCCCTAGAGATTATGCTATGTCACCTCCTTGTTTAATGGATGGTTCAAAAGCAGGGTCATAGCTGGTGAGGGTCAGACTCCAGACTCAGCAAGCAGAGGAAGAAATGTGCACGTCCAGACCATGGAAGGACCTCGCCTGCTACCAGGACTGGCCGGGGGGGGGGGGCGCTAGTGGGGAGGAGGAGGCCCCTGCCGAGGGCTCACGGCTCACCTGCAGGAACCCAGAAGGGTCGTTCTCCTTCATGACCTCCAGACAGTACTCCATCAGCCCCGTGGACTGGCGCAGCTTCAGTGTGCAGTGGTTGATCTGGTCCCAAACCATCTGCAACAGAGACTCCTCTCAGGGACCGAGCTCGGAGGAGGAAGAGCAGCCAGGGAGCCGGTGCACAGGCAGCTGGGAGAGGCCCCTCGGCCTGCCTGCTCCCCTGCTCTGCTAGGAGTCACTGGGAACAAACAGACCCCCTTCCCAACGCAGCAAGCTTTCTGAACTCTGGACAGCGGTGCAGAGGAAGAAACTCAAACTTTGTGTGTGACTGGTGGCCGCTGTTTGCCTGGCTCTGATGAGCCGCAGGTCAGGGCGACTCTTTGGACTCTTCACCTCTCCGCTCTGGTTCCCGGAACTCTCCCCCTAGTTCATGATTGGGCTAGGATGTCCCCGGTCAATGACAGTCTCTGTCGGGTTCAGAGAGGAGTGCAGAGCTGGGAGGGCTGAGCCCACGTCCCTTGGTGGGAATCTGCATGTGTGTGACGGTTGTCCACGGGTGCGTGAGATGTCGGAGGCCACCTGAAGGCTAGGACAGGCAGAGCAGGGCTACCTGGCTCAGGGAGAGCGCGGGGGATCTGGGCTCTGTTGCTCGCCTAGATTCGCCGGGGTGGGCTCGGAGGGCGGATGGGGACTGTGCGTGTGGTGTGGTGGCCAGGAGCCTACCTTCAACTTGTGCTCCCTCTCCTTGGTCACCTTGGTCAGCAGCTTGGCCTTCTGCCGAGTCAGCGCGTCCACCAGGGCGTCACACTGAGCGACCAGGCAGGCCTCGTAGTCCAGCCCGTTTTCCTGGGGAGGCAGAGAACTTTAGGGAGGAGGTGCTGAAATCCAGCGCGGCAAGAACACAGAGGTGCTGTGGAGAAGCCTGCTCCGGTGAGTCAGGAAGGGCACCGCGTAGCGAGGTGCTGGCCGTCTTTCTTTGTCGGCACTGGGGATGGAACCCGGGAGTGTTCTGCCTCTGAGCTACAACCCCAGCCCTATTTTATGTTTATTTTGAAACAGGGTCTCGCTAGGTTGTTAAGAGTCTCACGACTTGCTGCGACTGTCCTCAAACCTTGATCTTTCTGTCTCGGTCTCCCAAAACTGGGATGACAAGTGTGCACTATCACACCCAACTCCTCCCACCCGCTCTTCCTGGGGTGATCTGTCCCTCATCAGTTGATGTCTATGAACATCCTGACATGTTCATGAACATGTCATATTTATATATATATTTTTTTAAATTTTGAAACAGGGTCTGGCTAAGTTGCTGAGGGTCTCACTAAGTTGCTAAGGCTGGCCTCAAACCTGTGATCCTCCTCTCTCAGCCTCCTAAACGCTGGGATTTCAGGTGTGCACCATGATGCTTGTCTTCCTAGGGCATTGTGTGTGTGTGTGTGTGTGTGTGTGTGTGTGTGTGTGTGGTACTGGGGATTGATCCCAGGGGCATTCTACCTCTCAGCAACCAAAACCCCCAGCCCTACTTTTTTTGTGAGGTACTGGGGGCTGAACCCAGGGGCAATCTACCTCTGAGCTACACTCCCAGCCCTATTTTTTATTCTTTATTTTGAAGAGGGTCTTACGAAATTGCAGAGGGCCTAAGTAGCTGAAGCTGGCCTTGAATCTGGATCCTCCCATCTCAGCCTCCCAAGTGCGCCACCACGCCCAGCTCCACTCACCTGGATCTGCTGCAGGATGTTCTTGAGCTGAACCAGGAACTCCTTCGCCTCTTTCGCCTTATCCGAAACCCCGTTTAAGGCCTGGGAGAGCTGGGCCTGGAAAAGATAGTGCACTGAGAGAAGACGTCCAAGGATAAAGGATGCCAGAGGCCCGTGGCATCGACTCCGGCATGGAGGGAAAGAGGGCGGGTGCTGGCCGGGGCACACATGGCCGCCCTCAGGCATGAAGAGACCACGCCGACTTGTGGGCCCCCCAGCCCGGGCCTGCTCCCCCGCCAAGCTCGGCCAGTGCTGACCGGGCTCCCAGCCAACATCTGGCCCAGGGGTGTGGAGGCCAGAGTGCTCAGTTAGCTTCTGGAAGACAGCAGAAGGCAAATGAGCCCTTGGCCTGGGCCTGGCCCGGCTCTTCCTGGGGCGGTCTGTCCCTCATCAGTTGATGTCTATGGTCATCCTGACGTGTTTATGAACATGTTATTTTCCTCTGCTCCTGCAGAAGCCTTTCTACCTGGGGTGCACACCCGATGGGGCGGACAGGAAGAGGCCTGTGGGCCCTGCAAGTGGACCAGAATCCTTAGTGCCAGTCCCCGAAGGATTAGGGCTTCAGCATATGAGTTTGGGGCTTACTCACATTCAAGTCTTAGCACTTCGAATGAGTCTTTTTTTTTTTTTTTTTTGGTACTAGGGATCAAATCCAGGGGCATTCTACCTCCAAGCTACACCCCCAGCCCTTTTAATTTTGAACTAGGTCTTTCTAAGTTGCTGAGGGTCTCACTAAGTTGCTGAGGCTGGCCTCCAACCTGCGATCCTCCTTGCCTCAGCCTCCCACATACTGTAGCAGTGCACTATTGCGCCTGGCTACTTTCTTAACGAGAGATGTCTTTTGTCTCTGCATTTCTAGCCAGGAGCCTGCAAAAAGTAGGGACTCAAGAAAAGTTCCCTGGAGCCGGGCGTGGTAGGACACGCTTGTAACCCCAGCATTTGGGAGGCTGAGACCGGAGGATCCGGGTTCGCGGTCAGCCTAGTGAGGCACTCTGCAACTTAGTGAGACCCTGTTTCAAAATAAAGAATAAAAAAATAGGGCTGGGGGTGTAGCTCAGAGGTAGAATGCCCCTGAGTTCAATCCCCAGTACCGCAAAAAAAAAAAAAAAAAGTTCCCTGGCCAGAAAGGTGGCCGAAGTATCACTTGGCTACAGGGCACAGTCAGTAACTACAGTGCCAGGCCCAGCAGAGCCGTCACCACCGCACCACCTTCCCAGAGGGGCTGGCGAGCTTGCTGTCACCAGAGAGGCCGGGTGAGTGAGGCCAGGCACCGTCTGCCCAGCAGCAGCCTCCCGCAGCCCAGCCCTCCCCGGGGCTGCTGACCTGCTTCCTGTTTGGCAAAGAGACAGGGCAGAGAGACCGTGAAGGAGACCGTGACCTTGGGCAGAACCTCTGCTGCCTCTGCCTGCCGCTCAGAAACAGTCCCCCAAGTGCAGACCACCCAGAGCTGGCCCTGTGCTCAGCCAGGTGAGGACCCCTGGGCTCTGGTCTGCTGGCTCGGGGGGGTGGGTAACAGACCCGCAGTGTGGGGGCCAGCAGCCGGCGAGGGGGGTTCCTACAGCACTTGCTCGGCCTTTTCTCCACCCTTGTCCTTTGTGAAATGACGGTTAAGTCACCTCTCCAGGGAGAATGCTGGGGCAATCCAATCGCACCTGGTTACTCCAGGGGTGGGGAGCCCCGGGTTCAGAGTGAAGGACAGCAGGTCCCCCCCTCGCCCACAGAGGCTCACAGTGCCCAGCCCTGGAGACACAGGCTCTTTCTGCTGCGTGTTAGCAGAGGACATGAGAACTGCCCCTCTCCGGTCGGGAGGAGGAGTCTGAGTGTGAAAAGTGAAGTTAGCCGGGCGCAGTGATGCACGCCTGTCATCCCAGTCCTTGGGAGGCTGAGACAGGAAGATCGCAGGTTCGAGGACAGCCTCAGCAAGTAGTGAGACTCTTATCAACCTAGCAAGACCCTATTTCCAAAT
>PVLC010041025.1:0-13576 GCA_004027655.1 Graphiurus murinus | reverse complement strand
GTGGTACTGGGGATTGAACTCAGGGGCATTCTACCTCCGAGCTACATCCCCAGCCCTATTTTTTATTCTTTATTTTGAAACCGAGTCTCACTAAGTTGCGGAGTGCCTCACTAGGTAGCTGAGGCTGGCCGCGAACCCGGATCCTCCGGTCTCAGCCTCCCGAATGCTGGGATTACAAGCGTGCGCCACCACGCCCGGCCCCAGCCCTATTTTTTATTCTTTATTTTGAAACAGGGTCTCACTAAGTTGCGGAGTGTCTCACCAGGTAGCTGAGGCTGGCCGCGAACCCGGATCCTCTGGTCTCAGCTTCCCAAATGCTGGGATTACAAGCATGCGCCAACACGCCCGGCACTTTTATTCTTAATATTTGGCAGATGTGAAACTGAGGCACAGAGCACTGTCTGTCTCAGATTACAGTGGCAGCACCAAAGCCAAGTAAGTGGTCTGACTAGAGAGAATCCCTATCTCTTCCCTATGCTGCTGCTGATCCAATCGGTGTCTCTCTCCCTGCCTGGTCCTCACGGCCCCTTCACTGAGCTGCCCTTTTCCAAGCTGAGGCCCCAGGAGATAGAAGAGAGTCGTGACACCTTCGATCTTATGTTGCAGTGTGTTGTTTTGAGTCATGCTCAGTTGTCTGGGTTGTGTGATGTTGTAATAGATTGTATAGTATTGAATATGTTTGCCTACATTGAACTGTGAACTCTTGTAACAGAAGGACTAAATCTGATTCAGCCTGATAAATCCATCTCTCAGTCCAATGGACGCTCAGTCCATTGTGGATGCTTAAGGAAATGTTTATTGCATGACTGATGGCACACTGGGCTCTAGGGCGTGAACGCCGGTGTCCAGGTACTCCCAGATCATCGTCCCCATGCACCCAGATTGGGGCTGGTAAGGTGTGCACGCTCTCAAAGGCACCTGAGAGCTCACCCACCCTCACCAGGAGTGTGGAGCCAGGAGCACTACAGACCTGCATCTCAAGTCAGGAGCAGATGGTAACTGAACTCAAAATGAGGAGTCCAAGGGGAGCCTCGTGTGATGGAGGCCAGGTGTGCCCAGGTGTCTATGACTCACCTGCATAGGTAGCTGTATGAGGAAGGTGATCAAAAGGTGGTCAAGAACATAAACGTGCCAGAGGTAGGTGGCCTCAGGTCTCTCTGCCTTGTAGTCTCTTCTCACTTCAGAACTACGGTCCCACATGACACTGTGCATGGCTCACAGGAGCTCTTCCCCAGGGCTGGACTTTACCCTGGTTCCCAGGTGTGAGCTGAAGTACAGCTGTGGACCTTCTGAACCCTTAGACACAGTCCAGATGAAGCTGACTTTAAGCCTGTTCAAGCCAAAAGCCCAGGGATTTCTGCCTGTCTTTGGCCTTAGCCCCCAGAACACTCAGCTGCCCCACTCCCACCCACAAGGAGAAAGGCCCGCACCACCAGTCCTCTTTCCTAACTGCTTTGCCTGGCCTTTCCTTCTCCAGCCCATTCTCCAAACAACTTCCACACAATGGTTCTTTTTATTTTATTTTTTCCTGTGGTACTAGGAATTGAACCCAGGGGCATTCTACCTCCAAGCCACACACCCAGCCCTGTTTTAGTCTTTATTTTGAAACAGGGTCTCACTAAATTACAGAGGGCCTCACACGTTGCTGAGGCTGGCCACAAACCTGCGATCCTCCTATTTCAGTCTCCCAAGTACTGGGATGACAAGCATGTGCCACCGTGCCCAGCTCACACAATGGTTCTAAAATGCAAATCTGACCATGTCCCCTCCGTACACTCCTCCAGTGGCTGCCCATTGCCCAAGGCAGAAAGTCAAAGTTCAAGCCCAGTATGCTTGGCCCTTGGTGGACAGCCCCTACTGACCTCCCCAGCCTCCACTCCCTTGAACCTTACCTGTGCTCTAGTCATTGCAAGTCACGTCTCACACGTTCAGGCCATTGCCCTCTGCATCCTCTCTGTGTGGCAGGCTCTCCTTAGATTCCTACTTATGCTTCGAGTCAGCCTTCCATTGGTAACACCCTGGTTTTATAACATCTTATGCACAACCCCAGGCAGCAATAGTTGCATTGCATTGGTTGTTTGGTTTCCCCACCCAAAAGGGAACTCCATGACAGATCATAATTTGCCTACAGCTTTATCTTGTGCCTTGCTCATAGTCCCTAAGTGTCAAATGAAGGAAGGAAGAAATGAATGAATGGTGATGAGTGAGTGAGTGAATGAGACAGTGACATCTCATGATGGTGGAGGCAGGGGCAGAGTGGGCCATGATCCTGATAAAAGAAAAGAACAGAACAAAGAGTCTGCTCCAAAAGGAAGGTGAGGAAGCTGCCCCAAGGGCTTCTAACCCCAGCTCTCTGCAGGGGTCCATCCTGTACCTGAGCTGTGTGCTCTGAAATCCCCAGAATCCTTGTCATTTCCTCATGTTTGTTGTTTCTGCTGCCCCTGGGAGGAAATGATTCTTGACTTGGCCTTTGAGAAGAGCTGCTCAGGAGCCTTACACAAGACTTTTACATTCTTTGTAGGCTGGGGGTGGAAGAGGGGCTGCATAGCTCACTTGGGCCCTAGGCACCAGCACCCTCCTGGCAGGGCGCAGGAACTGGGAGTGGAACAGGCCAGGGCTGATCAGGGACAGGAGAAGAAATTGGGACTAAGGGTGTGTGGTGAGGAGGGGGCAGGAAGCCATCAGGCCTGGAGGCTGGAGCACTGGGCCCTGATACTGCTGCTTGAGAATCCTGGGTGGAGTTCTTGTCCCAACTCTCTTACACTTGGTCATTTTCCTACCGACAAAGCACTTCATGCTCAGGAGCCACGACTGACGGAAAGCTTTGGGGAAGAGGGAAGGAACTACTACTTCATTTACTACAAGACCTCCAGGGCCCAACACAGTGCCTGGCATATGATGGAGGAGCTCAAAAACCATGAAGGAAGGAAGGAAGGAAGAGAAGAAGGAAGGAAGGAAGGAAGGAAGGCTGTACTTGCTTCAGTCAGAGGACTACCGGGAAGAAGCACCTCCAGGGGCCAGCCCTGGTGGCAAAGGTGGCCACCAGAGTGTAGGACTCTCTGGAAAGGAGAGGGAGGCTGAGGGTCAGGGTGTCTTCTCATACCCATTCTTCATCTTGTCAAACTCTTTCTTCAAATCTTTAGCTCTGGACTAGGCATCCCAATGGGGTCTATCCCTTATTAGATACACTCTCCTCCCCCCCATGGCTCTCAGCCCTGGTGGGCATCAGAATTTCCTAGGAAGCTTTAAACAATGCAGATTCCTGGGTCTCACCCGAGACCTGCTGACTTAGAGTATTGCCAAGTTGGATCATGGAATGGCATGCTTTAAAGTGCCCCTCGTGAAGCCGGGCATGGTGGCGCACGCTTGCAATCCCAGCATTTGGGAGGCTGAGACTGGAGGATCCAGGTTCGCGGCCAGCCTCAGCTACTTGGTGAGGCACTCCGCAACTTAGTGAGACCCCGTTTCAAAATAAAGAATAAAAAATAGGACTGGAGGGTGTAGCTCAGAGGTAGAATGCACCTGAGTTCAGTCCCCAGTACCACAAAAAAAAAAGAAAAAAAAAGTGCTCCTGGTGATTCTATCATATTGATATATTGACAGATAGACTCCTGACCTACTAGAGCATGTTTAAATCACCAGCAAGGCATTCCTGACCTCTTTTTTTTGTGGTACTAGGGATTGAACCCAGGAGCATTCTACCTCTAAGCTATACCCCCAGCCCTAATTTTTATTCTTTATTTTGAAACGGGGTCTCACTAAGTTGCAGAATGCTTCACTAGGTAGCTGAGGCTGGCCACAAACCCAGATCCTCCAGTCTCAGCCTCCCAAACCCTGGAATTACAAGCGAGTGCCACCACGCCTGGCTCATTCCTGACCCTTTTGAGATCTGGTCCTGTTAGGATTTGGATGTGGAATGTCCCCCAGAGAAGCTCATATGTTGGCAATACAGAAATGTTCAGAGGTGAAATAATTGAGTCAGGGCTCAAACCTTATCTGTGGATTATTTAACTGGTGGATTAATAATTTGAGTGCATTTACTGGGTGGTGTAGCTGGCGGAGGTAGGGCACTGGGGACGTGGCCTTGGGGACTATCTCTGTCCTTGGTTCCTTCCACTCTCTCTGCTTCCCGGTTGCTGTGAGTTGAGCAGCTCTCCTCCACCACACCCTGGATGTTTCTGCCTTGGAGCTCGTCGGCATGGACTGGACCTCTGAAACCAGGAGCTGAATAAACCTCCCCTTCTCCAAGGTGTTCTTCTCAGGTATTTTGGACACAGTGATGAAAATCCTGGCTAATACAGGCCCCAATGCTCCTGTGCAGCCTTGCCCCGCGCCCCTCCCCCCAAACATGCAGCCTCATAAAACGGCTTCAAGTTCTTCAAACACACTCAGGCTTTCTCACAACCAAGTCTTTGCACGAGTTCATCTTTGTATCCTCCCTCTTCTTTACCCAGGGAACTTCTACAAGGCCTAACTGAAATGCCACTTCTTCTGGGAAGCCTTCCCCAGCCTTCTTCCCTTCAGTCAGGCAGAACGCTTCCCTTTCCTGTGAGTCTCCCGGCACCCCCAGCACCTTATATCACAGCTCCTGTCACTCAGCCTCAAAATTATTTCATGATGTCTGAGCTGAGCCAGTTTAAACAAACTGCTTTGTGTAAGCCTCCCCAGAATCCTTTGAGCTAGACAATGGTGATGACAATGTGGCCAGGATGAGGAGGAGAATGACAGCAAAGACCTTTCAGGTGAAAAGCTTGCTCTAAGACTTCTGTATGTGCTGCCAGATCCCTTCATCCTCCTAACACCTCTGCGAGGTCTGTCCTGTTATCGTCAGGCCTATCTTACAGATGAGGACACTGAGGCCCAGAGAGGTGAATTCCCTTGCCCCGGTCTCAATGGCAAGTAAAGGGCCAGGACCTAACCTGGGCAGTGCTCCAGGCGCCCCTGGGCTTCAGCCCTTTTACAGAGGGACACAGAGGCTCAGGGAACTCATTAGGCCATGCTCACCATTCTCCTAAATAGCAAAGTCATAATTTGCATCTACGAACCTCTGATCCCAGGGTGGCCCCTGTTTAAACCTTCTGCTAAGTACTCTCTGAGCCAAGCCCCCATTCCTGGGCCGTCTGGACTCCCTTCCTCTCTCTCCACCAGCCCCCAGAGACTTGCCCTCTCCTCTTCCTGGCCTGGCTTTCCCTCTGACCTCACTCCCTACCCATCCTGCCCCACCTTGCGTTCCCTGGAAGGAACGCCTGCCGGGTGCTTGCTGAGGTCACAGCTTCCCTGGCTGGCAGGGATCCAGCAACCCTGGAAGCCTTTCCTGCCATTGCCTAGCCAACATTCCAGACTGAGCAGGCTGAGGCAGTGGAGAAAGTGAGCCTCTTCCCCTCCTGGGGCCTCAGTTTCTCTATCAGTAGGGTGGAGAGTGGCGTGCCGAGGTCACCTGCCAGGGCTGAGAGAGGAGATTCTGCAGAGATAACAGGACCCAAGGCTGCTGCATAAACGCTGATGGGCCAGCTCTGAGCACCTCACTTTTGGGCCATGGATAGGAGGTTGGAGTCCCAAGTTAGCCAGGAACACAGGCCTGCCACCCTAGCAGGTCCCTAACTTCCCTGTGTCCCAGATGCCCCATCTAAAGAATGGGAATCACAATTGTATCTTCAGCATGGAATCACTTTGAGAGCTGAGACAGTGGGGAACAACCTGCGGTTAAAGGGCCCCTGGCACAGGGCAATATCTCCATAAGAGAATGGTAGCATGTGTTCAGTGATGGGCCCTGGATCCCTCTGTGGAATTACAGGGTGGAATCAGGTGCCTTTTCTGTGGCTCCCAAAGGAAAACTTGGCTCTCCAAGGTGGGTCCCTAGTCCAGCCATCCTGCCCACTGAGAACAACTCTAATTATCATCCAACTGGGTGACAGCAGGTTTCCAAGACTGCACTGTAATGAGACATATTTTTTATTTATTTATTTATTATTTATTTATTTAGCTTGGTGATGATACTGGGGATCCAACAGCATTCCACCTCCAAGCTACACCTCCAGCCCTTTTTATTTTTTGTTTTGAAACAAGGTCTTGCTAGGTTGCTGAGAGTCTTGCTAAGTTGCTGAGGCTGGTCTCAAATCTACAATCCTCCTGGCTAAGCCTCTCAAGCACTAGGATTATGGGCATGTGTCACCACACCTGGATTTTACAGATATTCTTTAACTCAAAGAAGTTTCAGAGCTCTTTCCCATCTCTCTTTCCCATCCAATCCTTCACAAAGCCTGAGAAAGAGTCTGCGTGGGCTTTGGTTCCGAGCCAACTTAACCTCATCTCTCACTCTGCTGCTTAGGTGATTCTTGGACAAGTCATTCCCCTTCTCTAGGCCTCAATTTGCCTCATCTGTAAGTGGGTAACATATTCCCAATCTTTGAGGGCTTCTGTGAGGATCACAAGTATCAGGTACAGAGGAAGTATATCTATTACCCTCACCAGGCATGGTGGTGCATGCTTGTAATCCCAGTACTTGGGAGGCTGAGACCAGAGGATCACAGGTTTGCGGCCAGCCTCAGCTGCTTAGTGAGGCCCTCTGCAACTTAGTGAGACCCTGTTTCAAAATAAGGAATAAAAAATAGGACTGGGGTATAGCTCAGAGGTAGAATGCCCCTGTGTTCAATCCCCAGTACTGCAACAAACAAACAAACAAACTCCATTACCCTCATTTCCTAGATGAAGAGACAGAGGTTCAGAAAAGTTCCATTGCTTGCTCCACAGCCAGGCACAAGCAAGCTGGCTGTGAGTCTGGAGTTTTACTCCCACACAGGAAAGTATCCCTCAATTCATGAGTTTTTGAGGCCATGGAGACAAAAAGCAATCTCAGGGTTCTGCTTGATATGCCTCTTGTTACAATGCATGGCTGGCCAGGCCCTCCAGATTCAAAGACAACAGGGTCAGAGCCAGGTGGACATGGCGGGTGAGGCTGCATGATCTGTGCCCATCAGAAGGCCTAGAGCCACAGGTCAGGAAAGCAGCAGGCTTATCCCAATAGACTGCCCAGCAAAGACAGCAATCTCATGCCCACAACCAGTAGCGTGGCTGTCAGCACCGTGCTCTGATTTTGCATCCTGAGTCCGAGGGCAAGTAGAGAGATCACATCACTGCAGCCTCACTGCATCACACCACTGCAGCCTCACTGAGCACTGGGGCTGCCTCTGAGAAAAGACAAGTACTCTTCCTAACATCTGGGTCTGGGCAACTTTGAATCTCCTCTTTCAAAGATAGTAAGATAGCATGGCACAGTGGCACATGCCTGTAATCCCAGTACTTGAGAGGCTGAGACAAGAGGATCAAAAGTTCATGGCCAGTATGGGCAACATAGCAAGATCTCTTGTTTCAAAAAAATAAACAGAAGCTGGGCGTGGTGGCGCATGTTTGTAATCCCAGCATTCGGGAGGCTGAGACCGGATGATCCGGGTTCACAGCCAGCCTCAGCTACCTAGTGAGGCACTCCACAACTTAGTGAGACCCTGTTTCAAAATAAAGAATAAAAAATAGGACTAGGGGTGTACCTTGGAGGTAGAATGCCCCTGAGTTCAACCCCCAGTGCCGCAAAAATAAATAAATAAATAAATAAATAAATAAATAAATAAATAAATAGAGCCTGGTGTGATGGCACACGCTTATAATCCCAGTACTTGGGAGGCTGAGACAGGAGGATCACAGGTTTGCAGCCAGCCTCAGCTACTTTTTTTTTTTTTTTTTTTTTTTGCGAGTTCAATCTCCAGTACCCTGGGTTCAATCTTCAGTACCCCCCCCTACACACACACACAAAATTGTGTTGGGAGCCAGGTATGGTGGTACATGCCTATAATCCCAGTACTTGGAAGGCTGAGACAGGAGAATTGCAGGTTTGAGGCCAGCCTCAGCAATTTAGCAAGACCCTGTTTAAAGATAAAAAATAAAAATAAAAATGGCTGGAGGTGTAGCTCAGAGATAGAATGTCCCTGAGTTCAATCCCCAGTACAAAAAAAAGTGTTGGAGCCGGGCGTGGTGGCGCACGCTTGTAATCCCAGCATTCGGGAGGCTGAGACTGGAGGATCCGGGTTCGCGGCCAGCCTCAGCTACCTAGTGAGGCACTCCGCAACTTAGTGAGACTCGGTTTCAAAATAAAGAATAAAAAATAGGACTGGGGGTGTAGCTCGGAGGTAGAACGCCCCTGAGTTCAATCCCCAGTACCGCAAAAAAAAAAAAAAAAAAAAAAAAAGTGTTGGAAGCCATGCAAGACAGGAGGATCACAGGAAGTTTAAGACCAGCCTTAACAAAAGGGCTCAGCATATAGCTTGGAGGCAGAATGCCCCTAGGTTCAATTCCCAGTACTAAAAAGAAAAAAAAGTTATGTTGGAAAAATATTTACTTAAAGGGAAAAGTTCATTATAGATGAGCAAAGCAATTGACATCCAGAATGATTTGCGTTTTTAGAACCAGGCTTGATAAGCTTTTGTATTGGGGTTCGCCCTGCAGGATGCTTGCTCTTGGAGCCCACCGCCGCGCTGTACAGAAGCCCAGGCTGCCCTGCTGGAGACAGCAGAGGATGTAACACCATGTGGAGACAATGGCTCGGCCACGCTGACTCTGCTGACTGCGGCTGTATAAGTCACCCCAGTTGACATCATGTGAAGCAGAACTGCCCAGACAATCCACAAAATCCTGAGAATAATAAATTGTGGCTGTTTAAAGCCACTCAGTGCCAGGCGTGGTGGCGCATGCTATAATCCCAGTACTTGGAAAGCCAAAACAGGAGGATCACAAGTTCTCAGCCAGTCTCAGCAACTTAGTGAGGCCCTCCGCAACACAGTAAGACCCTGTTTCAAAATAGAAGAATAAAATAGGGCTGGGGGTATAGCTTGGAGGGAGAATGCCCCTGGGTCCAATCCCTAGCACAATAAATATATATAAAATAAATAAGTAAATAAAGCCAGCCAGCCAGCCAGCCAGCCAGCCAGCCAGCCAGCCAGCCAGCCAGCCACTAAGTTTGGGTGGTACTTACTCTATAGCAACGGGTAGCTAAAACTCCCTGGTGTTTTTATTTCCAAGTTTTCACAATGCACGTAGACTTTTCACACAGATGAGCCTCTGTATGAGGGTCCTGTAACCCTGTGAGCTCCTGGAAGGCAGAGCTTTGAGTAACCCACCCCAACTTGGTGAGCCTCCACCACTTGCCGACCATTGTGTAGCTTTCACACATTATCACCACAAACTCGGTGCCTAATTAATATTTATTGAATAAGCGAATGAATGTCTTAGTTGACACACACTATAGCGATGTGAGGTAAGAATTACTACTCACCCAACACAAATTCATGACAAAAAAATCAGAAAAATGCAGATTTTTTTTTTTTTTTGAGGTACTGGGGATTGAACTCAGGGGCATTCTACCTCCGAGCTACACCCCCAGCCCTATTTTTTATTCTTTATTTTGAAACAGGGTCTCACTAAGTTGCAGAGTGCCTCACTAAGTAGCTGAGGCTGGCCTTGAACCCAGATCCTCCAGTCTCAGCCTCTCAAATGCTGGGATTACAAATGCGCGCCACCACGCCTGGCTAAAAATGCAGATTTTAAAAGAAAAAATTATCACCCCTAGTTCTAGCACTCAGAGATCATTTCAGTTAACATTTAGCATATCTCTATAGAAACCCAAATGCAAGCTGGGCGTGGTGGTGCACTCATGCTTGTAATCCCAGTACTTGGGAGGCTGAGACCGGAGGATCCGGGTTCATGGACAGCTTCAGCTATTTAGATCTTCTGCAACTTAGTGAGATCCTGTTTCAAAATAAAGAATAAAAAAATAGGGCTGGGGGTTTGGCTCAGAGGTAAAATGCCCCTGGGTTCAATTCCCAGTACTGCAAAAAAAAAAAAAAAAGAGAGAGAGAGAGAAAAGAAACCCAAATGCAAATGGGGCATGGTGGCACACATCTATAATCCCAGTACCTGGGAGGCTGAGACAGGAGGATCGCAGGTTCTAGGACAGCCTCAACAACACTGTAAGGCCGTCAAAACCTAGTAAGACCCTGTTTCAAAACAAAAAGTAAAAGGGCTGGAGGTCCAGCACTGAAAAAGGAAAAAAAAAAAAAAGAAAAGAAAAAAATACACAATGTGCATATTTACTTTTTTCTTTTTTTCTTTTTTCCCTAGTACTGGGGATTCAACCTAGGAGTACTTTACACTGAGCTACATTCCCAGCCTTTTTTTTTTTTAGGTACTGGGGATTGAACCCAGGGGCATTCTACCTCCGAGCTACACCCCCCAGCCCGATTTTTTATTCTTTATTTTGAAACAGGGTCTCACTAAGTTGCAGAGGGCCTCACTAAGTAGCTGAGGCTGACCGAGAACCCGGGTCCTCCAGTTTCAGCCTCCCAAGTACTGGGATTACAAGCGTGGGCCACCATGGCTGGCTTTCCCAGGCCTTTTTATTTTTTCTTTTGTGACAGGCTCTTGCTAAATTGCTCAAGCTGGCTTTGGACTTGTGATCTTTCTGACTTAGCTTCCCAAGTCACTGGGATCACAGGCATGCATCATCATGCCTGACTTACATATTTACTTTTTGAAAATGTGACATAGTTTTGTAACCTGTTTTTTATATTAAAAAATATCATGACTTTCAGCAGGGCGTGGTGGCACAAGCTTGTAATCCCAGCATTTGGGAGACTGAGACCGGAGGATCCGGGTTCGAGGCCAGCCTCAGCTACCTAGTGAGGCACTCTGCAACTTAGTGAGACCTGGTTTCAAAATAAAGAATAAAAAACAGAGCTGGGGGTATAGCTCGGAGGTAGAATGCCCCTGAGTTCAATCCCCAGTACCGAAAAAAAAAATATCATGACTTTCAAAGTCAATTAATGTATATGTCCATTCAACTTTTTTTTTTTTTTTTTTGGTACTGGGGGTTGAACCCAGATAGGGGCTTTCTACCTCTGAGCTACACCCCCAGCCTTTTTTATTTTATTTTTAATTTTGAAACAGGGTCTTGCTAACCCTGGAACCTGCGAGCCTACTGTCTCAGCCTCTCAAGCACTAGGATTACAGACATGCACTACCACACCCATTAAATAGATGTGCACCATCATGCCCAGCTCAACAACATTTTTAATCTATGCACTGCACATGCGCCTGTGTGACAATATCAGCACTGCATACCTTTCCCCTACTCCATCCTGGGGGTTGGGGGTCTGGCAGCCTTGATTGTAGCAAGCCTGGGAGGTTACCTGTGGCAACCCATCCTTACAAACCTGAAGAGACTGAGCAACAGTCACTTGCCTGGAGTCATCCAGCGAACTCGTAACAGAGCCTGGAGTTGAGCAAACCTCCTTTCTCTGAGTCCAGAAATCCTCAGACCCCCAGTTCTTTCTCTCCTTTCTCTCCAACCTGTAACCCTCCTGTTTGAGTCTTCATTTCTTTCTTCTTTTCTTCTTTTTTCTTTTGTGCATGTGTATAGGGGTTGGGATACTAGGGATTGGACCCAGGGGCATTCTACCCCTGATCTACACCCCCAGCCCTACTTTATTTTATTTATTTATTTTTTTTTTCAGTACTGGCAATTGAACTCAGGGGCATTCTACCTCTGAGCTTTACCCCCAGCCCTATTTTTTATTCTTTATTTTGAAACAGGGTCTCGCTAAGTTGCGGAGTGCCTCACTAAGCAGCTGAGGCTGGCCGTGAATCCGGATCCTCCAGTCTCAGCCTCCCAAATGCTGGGATTACAAGCAAGCGCCACTACGCCCAGCTTTTTATTTTTTATTTGGAAACAGGGCCTCACTTAATTGCTGAGAGTCTCACTAAGTTGCTGAGGCTGGCTGTGAACGGTGGTCCACCTGTGTCAGCTTCCCAAGAACTGGGATTACAGGCATGCACCACCACGCCCGGCTGTTTTCCCTTTCTGACCAGCTACCATGCCATGGATTTGGAACATTCATTTCAAGCCTCTATGAAAGTAATGCTGCAAGCCTTTTCTATGCTGAAAGGAAAGCTTCCTCCAGGCCTTAAACTGGCTCTCACTCTCCCTTGAGGTGTGAGTCAGCTCCCATGTAAGAGGTGAGTCACCAGCGACTCTATGAAAAATGCCCATGTGACTGCCAGGTGGCATGCAGGTGGGGGCTGGGTGGGGGAGCTGGCACGGAAGGACACAGGACACCGGCTAGGTGGTGGTGGCTGCTCTGCTCCGTTGAGGGGTGAGCTATGTGCTTCCTTTCCCAACTTGCTGCACAGTGGAATCAAGAAGTGAAAAGGCCCAGGGTTTTGTTTTGTTTGTGGTACTTTGTATTGAACCCAAGGGCACTCTATCTCCGAACTATATCCCCAGCCCTATTTTATTTCTTACTTGGAAACTGGGTCTTGCTAGGTTGCTGAGAATTTCACTGAATTGCTGAGGCTATTCTTGAATCGGCAATCCTTCTGTCTCAGCCTCCGAAGTGCTGGGATTACAGGCATGAGCCCAGATCCCAAGTTTCATATTGTTCCCAAATTCCTCCCTCCTTGTGATCTCAAGCAAGTAGCTTAATTTCTGTCTCAGTTTCTTTAACTGTGGATGTGTGGATTGTTCTCCTCTTGTCTTGAGCAGAAGGAGTGGGGAAGACCAGAAGGATGTGTGAGAAGGGGTTTTGCCTAGTTAAAAAAGTTATATCAGCTGGGTGTGGTAGTGCATATGTGTAGTCTCAGTACTTGGGAGGCTGAGACAGGAGGATCATAGGCTCAAGGACAACCTCAGCAACTTAGTGAGACTCTGTTTCAAAATAAAAAAATAAAACAGAGCTGGGCGTGGTGGTGCACACTTGTAATCCCAGCATTTGGGAGGCTGAGACCAGAGGATCCGGGTTCCCGGCCAGCCTCAGCTACTTGGTGAGGCACTCCACAACTTAGTGAGACTCTGTTTCAAAATAAAGAAGAAAAAATAGAGCTGGGGGTATAGCTCAGAGGTAGAATGCCCCTGAGTTCAATCCCCAGTACCGCCAAAAAATAAATAAATAAATAAACAAATAAATAAAACAGGGCTGGGGGTGTAGCTTGGACGTAAAATAACCCTGGGTTCAATCCCCTATACCCATCCCCAACACAACCTGAAACTGCTAATAGTTACCATTTTTCAGTATTTACTGTATGTCAGTTATCCAATAGCCATCTTCTCATTTAATATTCACAATCAATCTTTGAGGTGAGTAATAATATTATTACCATTTTACAGTTGGGGAAATGGAGACTCAGGTTAGGTAACACGCCCAAAGACACACAGCTCACAGGTCTGCCCCCAAAACCTGAACTCTAGCCAGGCGTGGTGGCCCACGCTTGTAATCCCAGTAGTTGGGAGGCTGAGACAAGAGGATCCGGGCTAAGCCGGGCGTGGTGGCGCACACTTGTAATCCCAGCATTCGGGAGGCTGAGACCAGAGGATCTGGGTTCGCGGCCAGCCTCAGCTACCTAGTGAGGCACTCCGAAACTTAGTGAGACTCGGTTTCAAAATAAAGAATAAAAAATAGGGCTGGGGGTATAGCTCGAAGGTAGAATGCCCCTGAGTTCAATCCCCAGTACCGCCAAAAAAAAAAAAAAAAAAAAA
>PVLC010041024.1:0-13579 GCA_004027655.1 Graphiurus murinus | reverse complement strand
TTTAATTAAGCATACAAAAAAGTATATAAGTATTCAACCCAAGGTGTGAAGGCATTGAAATCATGTCTGATTTTTATTATATATTCTTTAGTTAGGGAAATATTACTGTGAGAGCAACTCATCCATTATATTATTTACAGCCATATCATGCCTTCTCTTGCCAAAAAATTACATTTTTTTCCTTGTGGTACTAGAGATTGAACCCAGGCTCATTCTACCTCTGTGCTCCTTCCCCAGCCCTATTTTCATTCTTTAATTTGAAACAGAGTCTCAATAAGTTGCAGAGGACCTCACTAAGTAGCTGGGGCTGGCTGCAAACCTGCAATCCTTCTGTCTTAGCCTACCAAGTACTGGGATTATAAGTGTGTGCCATCACGCCTGGCAAAAAAAATTACATCTTAAACCACTTAATAAAAATCAGAAGGGAATATGTGATAAGAGACACACAGAATGCTGGACATGAAAGAAATCCCATTTGTTTATATCATTGGTACCCACGAATTAAATAAACATGAGATCTTGATTTTGATTGCAAGAAGTTACTTCTGTAAGAGAGAAGAAATATACTACACATCTCTAATTATAGCTCTGTTTAAAAAAATCAGAAGTATTAATTATATGTTACTCTTCATTTTATACTCATTTTCTGAAGCCTCTAAGTGTATAAAAATATTATTAATGGTAATAAAAAAGTAATGAATGAATGCATATTTTCATTTAACTTTATTCATTTCAAATACAAAAATAATATTCCTACTTTCATAAGATGAGTTTACAAAGAAATAATTTAGTGTGCATGCTTTCTCTTGGATAGAAGGAAAAAATAATAATTTTTTTTCTTTGTGCATGGAAATCTGTCTTTGGCACATCCATTTTCTATGAATTCTCATCTTCCCAGAGAAACAGTGATGTAATTTAATAAACAAGAGTAGTGTTTATAGACATAAGGCATACATTTCATATTCTAAAATTGGAAAAATATCAATTGTGTAGCAAATATTAAGCATATAAAGTAATATCTACTTAGACATGCTGAATTAATTAGAGTGCTTAACCAGATTGCAAGTATACATTTCAGAAAAGTGATTATATGATTATCACAAAAAATTTTCTGTATTTTTGTACTATTAGAAATGACTGCTATAAGACACCCATTCTCAAGTGAAACAATACTTGCTTTAAGGGGGAAAAAGTGAATTTTAGGTGGGGGGATATTATTTTTTAATGCAGCTTTGCAGTCTTGCAGAAAAACATAGTGCAGCTGGGCGTGGTGGCCCACACTCCTAATCCCAGCATTTGGGAGTCTGAGACCGGAGGATCCGGGTTCGCGGCTAACCTCAGCTACCTAGTGAGGCACTCAGCAACTTAGTGAGAACCTGTTTCAAAATAAAGAATAAAAAATAGGGCTGGGGGTATAGCTCAGAGGTAGAATGCTCCTGAGTTCAATCTCTAGTACTGAAAAAAAAAGTGTATAAAAATTTATATAATATATGTGTATTAAAATTTCATGGGAGAACCAGGCGTGGTGACACATGATTGTAATCCTAGTATTTGAGAGGCGGAGTCAGGAGGATCTCAGGTTCGAGGACAGCCTCAGAAAGTAGTGAGACACTCATCAACCTGGTGAGACTCTGCTTCCAAATAAGAAATAAAATTTGGCTGGTGGTGTAGCTCAAAGATAGAATGCCTCTGAGTTCAATCCCCAGTACAAAATTTTTTGTTTTAATTTAAAATTTCCCTAACAGTGTTTTCCATTATTTTTAAATATTTAAACTTTTTAATAAATTGCATATTTTCTCACCTTAAGATTCCATTATGTTCTCTTAGAGCTAAAACTTATTCATGAAATTTGCTAATACAGAATTCATCTTCTGTCTATGCTTAATCAGTAATAGATTATATTGAGCCTGTGATAAGGAAATCATTTTTTTTAATTTTTCCAAATATAAATTGCATTATACTACTGAATATGCCTTCTTATCCAAACCATCCAGGTAGCCATGATGATGTCAATTCTCTACTTTTGTCCTCTATGTAAGTAAATCACTGTAGAAAAAGAACTGGGACACTCTTTAGAACTCTGTCACCAACTATGATTTGGAATATGTCACTTAATCTTTACAAATGTCAATCATCTAAAAATAAAATAAGAAGGATTCATTATTTTTTGTAAATTGTGGTTTTTTTCATTAAGAACAACTATATAAATAAATTTTTGAAATAATTATAAGCATAAAATTCAAGTTTCTCAAATAGTAGAACAGAAATTCTCAAATTTAAAATAAAGGAAGTAATGATTACTACTAACAGTTTGTACTTTGTTCCTTATCATATGAGAACTTTGTTCATATTTAATAGAATCAAAATTTATCCATTAAGTTGTATAAAATCACATAATAAAAATTATGAATATATATTTTAGTATAAATAGTACTAATTTTGTTTTATTTACTCAAGGGAAAGAAATTTATCATATTCACATTCTTTACTACTTGACACTATTGTATTTGGTAAAGTTTTACTGAATCTAAAAAATCATTTGCCTTGATTTTATAAAATGTTTAGTATCTACTATATGTGATGTACTATATAAGACACATAAAATTATTAAGGCATGAGGATATGGAAATTAAATATCAATATAAATTTTATGAATATAATAGTAGCTGGGATTTTATTCTAAAATTGAATAATATTTCAATAACCTCTAAAATGTATCTTTTATGTGAAAGCAGTTTAAAGAATTCTTCAATATTATGTATCCTTTTTCTATGAGTAATCAGGCTATAATGAAGAATGAGGAAAGCTAGATTATCTAGTATTAAAAATGACATCAGAAATATTGATAAAGTATTCAAGAAATCATGCAGTACCTAACATCTTTCAGGTAGCTCAGCCAACAAAGTCTTCAATCTCAAGTTGTCTCAGACAGTAATTTAAAGATCAATGCTTACCCATTGGTCTACCAGATGATCATCAAGAAGTCGATTATTTTACAGAAAAATTAAGTATTAAAATAATTTTATTTGCAGATAATATTAAATTTTATGATTAAAGATATATATATAATTCTTAAAATATTGATGTAACCTTAATAGCTGAAAATATTCTTAAAGCTTGTGCATGAGATAAACAAGACTCTAGGTTAATATTAACAAGATGCATTTCAGTTCATTTAATGAATTTTCATGTCATTTGCACATTATTGAAAATGTTTGGTAAGTTTCTTTAGGTTTTTTTTTTTTTTTTTTTTGGTACTGGGGATTGAACTCAGGGGCATTCTACCTCTGAGCTACTCCCCCAGCCCTATTTTTTATTCTTTATTTTGAAACACGGTCTCCCTAAGTTGTGGAGTGCCTCACTAGGTAGCTGAGGCTGGCCGCGAACCCGGATCCTCCAGTCTCAGCCTCCCAAATGCTGGGATTACAAGCGTGCGCCACCACGCCTGGCTTTTAGGTATTTTATATAACACTACTTTGCATTCCCAATTAATAGAAATAGATAAATGCAAATTATGAACAGGAGACTTCTTTGAATTTTTTCCTTGCTGAAAAAAAAAAACAAATTTGTGAATATGATTATTTTGCAAAAGCATATTTACTGGCTTGATAAAAAATTTAAGTGTCCATTTGGATTTATGATTAAAAAATGGTACATATTTATATTCTACTCTTTAGTATATTGTCTATCAAGAAATTATGACATCATAAATTCATCAAAGATTTCATATCACCTTCAAATAAAAGTTTGAAGTGATTCATGGCAATGATTCTAAGTTTTCCCAGAATAACTTTAAAATAATGTT
This sequence comes from Graphiurus murinus, assembly GCA_004027655.1. Lineage (NCBI taxonomy): Eukaryota > Metazoa > Chordata > Mammalia > Rodentia > Gliridae > Graphiurus > Graphiurus murinus. The sequence goes on along the minus strand of PVLC010041024.1, from coordinate 9,774 downwards.
TTCTTCATAATAGCCTAGAAATGGAAACAAATTTTCAGTTAACTGCTGAATGGATAAAGAAAATGTGGTATATATACACCATAGAATATTATTCAGTCATATAATTAAGGAAATTTTGTCCTTTGAGACAAAATGGATGGAGCACTAGATCATGTTTAGTAAAATAAAGCCAGACATGGAAAGAAAACTTCCATATGATTTTATCATATGCAGAATCTAAAATAATTGATTTTATAGACGTTGGTAGCAGAATGTTGGTTACCATAGGCTAGTGATAGTAGGAAAGAAAGGAATAGATAGAGGCTGGTCAATAGGAACTATATTATCATTAGAAATGAGAAATTCTGGTGTGATATTGCATGGTACAAGGTCTACAGATGATAATAATCTATTGCTTATTTCAAAACAGTGGAGGAAATAATTTCGAATATTTTTATAATAAAGAAATAATAAATAATTGAGATAGATAGGTTTAACCGGATTTAAACATTATGCAATTCACACAAAATATGTATAATTTTATATGCATATACCAATTGCAATAAATTTAATAAACATAATTTTCCAATGTAAATTAATTAATTTGATCTCTTAGCAGGGAAATGACATTAAAGCTATGCTACAATATTTTATATTGTGGCTATTCACAGTATTACTGAAATTTCATTATGCTTGCTGGCAAGAGTCACAAACATAGAGGATAACAGAACATCATTGCAACATGTTATTTGATCAACAATATTTAACATATGGTACAAATGTATTGCTAGGCATACTTGCTAAGATATATTTTGCTTTATACTTTACAAGACCATATATGTATGTATTACAGATATGCCACATGTATGAAACAGCTACTGCATTTTTCTCAAATCTAAGATATATGTATTACATGTACATGTATATCTTAATAATAGAATATAAATGTATATACCTTTCAATGCAATAGTATCTATTTTGGACATGCTTTAGATTTGCTGACTACATTTTTGCACATTCCATTGAACTGTTTAAAAGTATCATGCAGAGATAATCAAAATGTGTTCATGGTTCATGCATATAACATTCTCCAGTCAACTTATCAAAATAGTTCCTTTCCATAAATATTCTTGCTGGAAATTGGGAGTAGAAATTGTCTCTGAGTAATATGGCTTCACCTAATGTGTAGGCTTTTCATTTGATATAAAAGTATAATTTGTATTTTCTTTGCTATCAGTGCCTGTAGTAAAAAACAAATGCACACAGACCAATCATAAAGAGACTTTGAAATAAATGATGTGATTCATGGACAAAATATCTCACAGCAAAATCTGTACTTAATAAAATCCACACATTTAAAGTCATACCAAAATTTTAACATTGTTGGGAAATTGATATGATTTAACTAAACCTTGGTAATATGAAATCATGCACTTAACAAATAACACAAAATGAGCATTGTCTGTACTCTAGATAAGAAAAATCTTTGAAGGATTCCAGTTGCTTTGTTAGAATATATAAAGTAAGAAACATAGATGACTTATTTATAAATCAGAAGCACAGGTGAAAAGTATGGATGGTAAAATTTTTCCATATAGGTAGAATTTATTCAAACATGATTCAGTTTATAGAAATTAGAAGTATCTAACAAGGAAGGGTGTTGCCTATGAAACAAATGAAAATCCTATTACTGGAAATTTCAAACAGAAACTAGATAATCATTATTTGCTCAGAAATATTGTATTCATAATTTAAAAATAGGCCTTTTGACTGGCTAGTCTTTAAATTCTCAACTATGTACTACTTGTTATTATTTATTTATGTAGCTAAAACTTAATATCCATTTATAAAAAGTACTGTCCCCTAATGCACATGATGTACATTCACAATCATATCAAAGTCAACCACTAAATTGAACATACAAAGGAGGAGGAGAGGAGAGAATAGGGTGGGAATTGAGGAAGGGTTAAATGAGAGATGTGTGCAAGTATGCCTCTTCCAGCTTGTACCTCACAAAGATGTATGATTACAAGCACCAATAAAAAATAAAATAAGATAAATAAAATAAATAACAAAGTACTGTCACCCATGAAGATCAAGTGCTGTGTGCATGTATGTCAATGTAACTGTGAACTCCATTATGATATGACTGCAATGCACCCATAAAAATAAAGAAAGAAAGAGAGAAAGAAAGAAAGAAAGAAACACACCATCCACTTTAGTCACAGTGAATTTACTTTTGGTTCACTCTCAAGTTTATTTGGACACATGATATTATTATTAGTAGTAGTACTATTTTTTTTTGTGTGTGGTAGTAGGGATTGAACCCAAGCGGATTCTACCTCTAAATTACACCTCCAGCTCTATTATATTTATTTTGAAACAGTACCTCACTAAATTGAGGAGGAGGGCCTTTCTAAGTGGCTGAGACTGGCTATGAACCTGAGATCTTCCTGCATCATCCTCCCAAGTATTGGAATTAGTAGCTTGCACCTCCAAGCATGCCTAATATTTTTTATTAAGAACTTCTGATGAGCAGGGCATGGTGGCACACCCTTGTAACCCCAGTACTTGGGAGGATGAGACTGAGAGATCTGGGTTCGCCGCCAGCCTCAGCTACTTAATGAGGCACTCCTCAACTTAGTGAGACCCTGTTTCAAAATAAAGAATAAAAAATAGGACTGGGAGTGTAGCTCAGATAGAATGCCCCTGGGTTCAATCCCCAGTACTGAAAAAATAATAAAAAATAAAAATAAAGAATAAAAAATAGGACTGGGGGTGTAGCCAGAGGTGTAATGCTCCGGGTTCAATCCCCAGTACTGAAGGAAAAAAAAAAAAAAAAAAAACTTATGATGAAGAAATTAAAAGCTGAGATAATTTATCTGATAGAAGAAAGCTATACTTACTAGGATTAATTTAATACTTGGGTGAATCTGGATTATTTCTTCAGGTGCTCTAAAAATTTTCCTAGAATTCTAATATTAGTTCCTTCTGAAGTTTCTAAAAAACAAAGCACTCAACAAATTCTTGCTTTTGATATATATATTTACTGATACACTCACAAAAACACATATGCACTTACATTTTTTTCTCCTCTTTATCATTTTTATCACACCATTTTTTATTATGTCAATAAACTCACTTTCACTATATTTCTATGGCTGAAAGTAACAGAAGCTAAAATAGGTAACACAATCCTGGGGGTTGTTCAGATTATGGCTCATTGTATTTCTGAAGGAACTTGTATAGATACTGAAACAAATATGTGGCAATTGTTGATATCCAGTATTTAAGAAGAAATTAGCATAGAAAGAAAAATAAATGTGTTCTCAAAAGTTACATGGTCAAAGAATTTCAGGAATAAGAGAGGGAAGGAATATTGAGTATTTCTATGGTAATCAAAATTTTTAAAAAAACTACTTTATCTTAATATCTAAGATGTATGGACATCAATGAAACTGCTCCATGATATTAAAGATATGTTCTATATTTCTGTACTTGATAGGACTTGCTAATTACATGTGCTATATAAGTTGGTTCTAGTTTTAGGAAAAGATAAAAAGACTTAGAAACTCTTGCCTTATTAAAAATAGCAAAGCTTCCATCAATAAAAGGAAATAATTGAAGAATATTTTGCAAACACAATTGTGAATGCCAATTAGTGTCCTGTTGACAACCTAAGATATGGCTAAAGAAGAGAAAGGAAAGCAAAATAAACATATGTCACTGGGGCTAAATAACACACATATTTATTAAGAAATGCTGAAGTCAATTATTTTGAGAAATAACATTTCAAAGTCAAAAGAATGGCACTGAGCACTTAAAAGCCTAAGTTACATTAAAAAAAAAAAAAAAAAAAAAGCGGCCTGATTTGACCTCTTGTCTGTGCTGTAAACAAAATGTCTACTGTAGGGAGGAGGAAGAAATATCTGGAAGGTGTGCTGTCTCCCTGGGGAAAGTACCAAGATAGGACTAAGAATCTGAGGGTAGATATATAATAGCTATTGTGTAATTTTTTAATGATAGGAAGAAGATATGTACCTCATGAAATCTGTAAAGTATTTCATTATTTTTGATGTCATGGGTACATAACTGAGACAACTTGAGGAATTCTATGTAAAAAATATGCATAATATACATATACACATACATATCACACACACACACACACACACACACACTCACCTTTTCAAATAGAAGTTTTCTATTTGAAGGACACATTCATACAAAGAAAATCAAAATATACCATACAGGTGCCTTAGCAGGGTAGTTCCATTGGGAAGTTGTCTTTAGCAAAGTTCCTTTTGTGTGCTGTCCATTTTCTCTTCTTCAAGGTTCTTTCCAATTTCTAATTTTTTTTTTTTGCAAGGTTTACCCCTCCTTTTTGTACCTACTAGTCTAAATTCTAAAGAGAAACCTCACCTAAATGGTTAAGATATGAATAGCTAAATAATCTTTCTTTTGATTTACATAACCTAAAACATTTGGTGACCTTTGAAATGCCTCTCCTTAGTCTTCAGCTCTGTATATTTATATGGAGTAACACAAAGCATGGAAATTTCTGTGAGATTTAATTGGCAGGAAATTAATGTTTGCTTTGGGAAAGTATAGAAACTAACCCCAGGAGGTTGAGGTCAATTGATTTGTTCTGGTCAAAGTATGGGGGAAAGAAGATACACACCTTGGATGATGATCCTGATCAGCACTTCACCTTGCTGCTAAATGTCTCACCATGCCTTACATATGTGCCCTTGTGTTTAAAAGATGGAGCTTTGAGGATATTAGTCCCTCAATCTTCTTCAGAGCTCTCCTTTGAATAAGCCTGATTCCCTCCCAACAAATTTGTTTTCTGCTATTGGCCCTCAAGTGGCAGGAAGCCTGAATCTTAACTCAATAACACTGAGGCTAAAGAAGTTTCATTTTCTAGGCCTAAATTATAAAACCAAAATTAGATGAATTTTAAGAAATATTCTGAAAGTAAGATTTAAAATATTACTCAAGTTCTTTAATATCTATCTGAGAATAAAAGCAATGGTGTCAAGTCTATATACCTTTTCCAGAAAACTTTCAGATATTTCTGGGATATTATAAAACATCTCTCAGCCTGTTTAGATACATGGTGATATCCTGTTTGTCTACTTGTTCTGTCATCTAATTCAAAAGCTTCAGATACATATAATCAGATTATTATGCCATATTTATGCAATTGCTTATTGTTGTGTCTCCTGCTAATAGTACCAAATGTCTAATATGTTGTTACTTAGAAACATTACTACTCCATGAATAAGTATCTGAGCTCTACCAGCAACACTAACAACACTCATGAAGCTAATCAGTATATATCCTCACCTAGATTATACCTTTTTATGCATATGCAGAGCCATTCTTGTCTTACTTCTGTTTCATTCCCTTGACTTTTATGTATGCTTTCAAACCATACAGAATTGTTGGTAAAGGAGTTGACTTTGATGTTAATTTAAGTTGAAGAATCAGGTTCTCAGAATTATCTCTGCCCATCACTACTAGCTCATTGATATTACACCCATGATCTTGAATCTTCATCACTCTTTCCTTAGTATTTGCTTTTCCAAGAAGCAGCTTAGTCTATGATACAAAGAGTTTGCACATAGACATACCCAAGCAGTTTTATGGACATGTCTTGGCATTTGGGGATTCTAGGAAAAACCCTGGGTAAGATAAAATATGAACTCTTTCCTAACATATTTATACAGAGAATATGATTTTATTTGGCCATGAGTTGTCAAAGAAAATTGCATCAATGTTGAACTGTCAATGAAAACTTTATTCAAGACTTTTGCAATGGGAGAGAAGAATTGAATTGAACTCTGCTGAAACAGGTAGGAGAGTTTCTAAGGATTGGGGTGAGCTAATGCAAAAGTAGAGGAGGAAACACACAAAAAGTAAATAGTTGCAGTAGCAAGAAGAATTAGAATTAGAAATTGGAGCATGATATCCATCATCAAAGTTGTACTACTCTATCAAAAGAGGAAAATTATATATTTCTCCAGAACTAATCATTATAAAGGACATTTTAAAATACTTAAAAAAGGTCAATTGATGGAGAAATAGAAATGCCCAAAGCTAAGCAGAAATTTTTAAAAAATTCATGACTACCAAGACAAAACTAGAGAAAATTCTTAAAGAAACAAAACACAAAGAAAAAAAAAAAAAAAAAGAACTCCACCAGATGGAAAACTAAGCAAAGAAGAAATACACTACATAAAACAGAAAATAGAACTCAAAATTACAGGAAATAAAAATCATATCTAAATCATAACACTGAATGTCAAAGATCTTAAATCTACCATTAAAAGACATAGACTGGCAATGTGGATAATCCAAGTATATGCTGCTTGCAAGAAACTCACCTAATATCCATATGCTAAAAGTGAAAGGATGGAAAAAGATATATTATCCAAAAACAAGCAAGGGTAGAAACACTCATACCCAACAAAAAAAAAGAATTCAAGTTAAAACACATCGAAAGAATCAAAGCATGTAACTTCATACTAATAAAAGGAACGATACAACAAGAAGATATAATGATAGTAAACATTTATGCCCCAAATGTGAGTGCACCCACTATTGTAAAACAAACTCTTCTGGACATCGGGCATCAAATAGACCCAAATACAATATCATTGGGAGACTTCAAACACCATTAGATTGATAATCTAGAGAAAAGATCAGTAAAGAAACTTTAGACCTAAAAAACACTGTAAACAAATGGACTTAATAGAAATATACAGAATATTTCAACCAACAATAGCTGAATACACATTTTTCTCCATTGCTTATGGAACAGTCTCCAAAATAGACCATATGCTGGGCCACAAAACAAAAACCAGCAAATTAAAAAAAAAAAAAAAAAAAAAAGAAGAAGTAATAGAATTCCCTGCATCTTCTCAGATTAGAACAAAACGAAAGTAGAAAACAATAACAGGAAGACAAAAAGAAATTACATAAATACATGGAGACTAAGTGATACACTCTTGAATGAGGACTGGATCGGAGCGAAAATAAGGGGAGGAATAAAAAATTAAATGAAAATAGAGTTTGAAGTCAGGTATTGTGTGATACCTCCTGCATGGTTCTTGTTGCTAAGAACTAATTTGGCTATCCTGGGCTTTTTGTTGTTCCAAATGAATTTAAGGACTGATTTTTCTATGTCTGTGAGGAGTGACTTTGGTAATTTCATGGGTATTGCATTGAATCTGTAGATCACTTTTGGGAGTATGGACATTTTGATATTTATTCTGCCTGTCCAAGAGCATGGTAGATTTTTCCATTTTCTAAGATCTTCATCAATTTCTTTTTTAAACTTTTTATAGTTTTCTTTATAGAGGTCTTTTACCTCTTTGGTTAGGTTTATCCCTAAGTATTTTATTTTACGGGGTGCTATTGTGAGTGAAATTGTTTTCTGGATTTCTTTTTCAGTGAATTTATGGCTAGCATACAGGAAAGCTTCTGATTTTTTAAGATTGATTTTGTATCCAGACACTTTGCTGAATTTGATGATCAGTTCTATAAGTATTTTTGGTTAACTTTGTTGGGTCTTCTAAGTATAGTATCATGTCATCTGCAAAAAGGGATAGTTTTAGTTCTTCTTTCCCTATTTTTATCCCTTTGATTTCCTTCTCTTGCCTTATTGCTCTGGCTAGAGACTCAAGTGCTTATTGAACAGAAGAGGTGATAATGGACATCCTTGTCTTTTTCCTGTTTTTAGTGTGAACTCTTGCAGTTTTTCTCCATTTAATATGATGTTGGCTGTGGGTCTATTACATATTGCCTTTATGATGTTGAGGTATGTTCCTTCTATTCCAATTCTCTGAAGTGCTTTTAGCATGAATGGATGTTGGATCTTATCAAATGCTTCTTCAGCATCAATTGAGATGATCATGTGATTTTTGTCTTTGATTCTGTTTATGTGGTGAATTACATGGATTGTTTTTCGTATGTTGAACCAGCCTTGCATCCATGGGATGAATGGGATGAACCCAACTTGGTCATGGTGTATAATTTTCTTGATGTAGTTTTGAATGTGCATTGCTAGTATTTTGTTTAGCAGTTTTGCATCTAAGTTCATCAATGATATAGGCCTATAGTTTTCTTTTCTTGAGCTATCTTTATTTGGCTTTGATATTAATGTGATGTTGGCTTCATAAAATGTGTTTGGGAGGGTCCATTTCTTTCTATTTCATGGAATAGTTTGAGGAGTATTGGGATTAGCTCTTCTTGAATGGGGCATAGGCCCAACACTTCAACACATAGGCACAGGTAAAAACTTTCTCAACAAGACCCCAAAAGCATAAGCAACTCAAAGGAAGATCTATACTTGGGATTGCATTAAACTAAAGAGCTTCTGTTCAGCAAACAAAACTATCAAGAACCTCAACAGAGAGCCCACACAGTGGGAGAAAAATTTTGCCAGGTACTTTTCTGATAGCGGTCTAATATCTTGGATATACAGAGAACTCAAGAAAATCACAGCTAAGAAAATAAATAACCCAATCATAAATGGGCAAAGGATATAAGGAGACATTTCACAGAAGAAGAACTACAAATGGCCAATAAATGTATGAGGAAATGTTCCACATCATTAGCAATCAGAGAGATGCAAATCAAAACTACCTTGAGATTTCACCTAACTCCAATCAGAATGGCAATCATAAAAAACACGAACAACAACAAATGCTGGCAAGGGTGTGGAGAAGTGGAAACCCTAACATATTGTTCATGGGATTGCAAATTGGTGCAACCACTTTGGAAAACAGTATGGAGGATCCTCAGATGAATGGGAATGAACCTACCATATGATCTAGCAATACCACTTCTGGATATTTACCCAAAAGAATGGAAACCAAACTATCAGACCAATGCATGCGTATCTATGTTTATATCTGCACAATTCACAATTGCCAAACTATGGAAGCAGCCAAGATGTCCATTGACAGATGAATGGATTACAAAACTATGGGATAGAAATTTTACTCAGCCATAAAGAAGAACAAAATCATGTTATTTGCAGGGAAATGGATGCAACTGGAAAATATTATGTTAAGTGAGATTAGTCAGTCACAAAGAGTAAAAAAGCATATGTTCTCCCTAATATGCGGATGTTAGGGAGAAGATGGGACATAAGAGGTTCTCCAGATGTAAAAGGGGAAACCCTAGATAAGCAAAGAAGTTGACTTAACTGAAGGGGATGGACGGCAGGGGTGGAGGAGACCCTAATGCACATGATGTACTTTCACAAATATATTAAGGTCAATCACTAAACTGAACTTGAGAAGGAGGGAGAGCGAGGGAGTGGGGTGGGAATTGGGGAAGGGATTAAATGAGAAATGTGTGCACCTATGCCTTTATTGGGTTGTACCTGACAAAGATGTATGTTTACAATGCACCAATTATTATAAAAAAGAAAACAGAGACATGTTATATCAAAATCTACTGGACACTTTGAAGCTGATTTTAAGGGAAAAATGTATAGCACTGAGTACCCACATTAAAAAAAAAACAAAACTGAATTTCACCAAATAAACTACCTAATGACACATCTAAAGGACACAGAAGAAACCCAAAAGAAAGGAAACCAAACTATCAGACCAACACATGTGTATCTATGTTTATAGCTGCACAGTTTACAATTGCCAAACTATGGAACCAGCCAAGATGTCCAACAACAGATGAATGGATTACAAAACTATGGGATATGTACACAATGGAATTTTACTCAGCCATAAAGAAGAACAAAATCATGTTATTTGCAAGGAA
>PVLC010041023.1:0-12500 GCA_004027655.1 Graphiurus murinus | reverse complement strand
ACCCCCCTGTCTATAAGCATTTTAGGAAATTACCTTCATAATTTTATAGACTAGAAGAGGGTACATGTGTGTATATGTATATACACCCAGAGGAAAAAGAATTTTGGAACATTTGCTTAGTATAGTTTTTTCTTATCTAAGAATTTAAGCAGGTATTCACTGTCCTCTTTTGATAACAGTACATTGAGAAGAAAATTGAAATCTTAGAAAAGATATTCCTTTCTTGGATTGCAAAATGCCACCTTATAGAGCCAAACTGAAAGACCATTGAAAGCAAACCTAGAGCCGGGCATGGTGGCACACGCTTGTAATCCCAGCATTCGGGAGGCTGAGACCAGAGGATCCGGGTTTGAGACCAGCCTCAGCTACCTAGTGAGGCACCCCGCAACTTAGTGAGACTTGGTTTCAAAATAAATAATAAAAAATAGGGCTGAGGGTATAGCTCGGAGGTAGAACGCCCCTGAGTTCAATCCCCAGTACCGCCAAAAAAAAAAAAAAAAAAAGAAAGAAAGCAAACCTACTTTTCATCAGCTGAGAGATCTGAATTTTTTATTTTTTTATATTTTACTTTAGCTCAGACAGTGAAATTGTCCAGCTAGTTTTCACTTTGAATTTATCATCAAATTCACTTCCTGTTATGGTGATTCCAATACTGGAGAGAAATGTTTAATTTCTCCAGAAGTTTTCACTTAACTTTCATGAAAACCAAACCCATAGAGATCTATTTCTTTTTTAAAAAATAATAAACATTTCAGTCTGAACATGAAATCTGCTTGATTATAAGAACAAGTTTACCTAATAATTTCATAATAGTGGCACCACCCTAATTATATCCCTTGTCTGTCCCAGGCATGATCATAGGACTTTTGAAATTCAGATGATGAACTTGGACTGACCCTGAACCACGGGACCCAAATGGCCTGCATCTGGTGTCCCCGCTCCCAGCTGGGATGGCGCAACGTCAGCTGCTGCCCTTTCTTTGGGCTCTGGGGGCCCAGGCCAGCACTTACGTCTCATCTGTGAATGCGATTCCAAAGTACTCCTTTTCCTTCAGGTTGAAGTGAGATGCCACGAGGTCAAGAAGCTCCTTGGCCAAAAGCTTGGGCTGCGGGGACAAGACAAAGGAAGAAGGGTTAAGTGATGGAAGACTACTTTTCCTAAGACACGTGCTCCCAGGTTTCCATCACGGTTTCAGTGGAATGTCTCAAAGGCCAAGCACTGTATATAAATGCAAGTGATTTTTATAAAACCCAGAGGAATAGACAAGGAGGATTCCGCTGAGCAAAGAGGTAAATGAAGGGCCTGAGATGAAGACTTGTCTTGTTTCCTAGCAGTCTTGCTCTGTGGCAGGGCTGTTAAACCCAGTGAATTTCCTTCTTCACATTTCATGCTCAATTGACAGGATGCCCTATTACAAAATACATATGTATGCATATACATATATATGTTTAATTTTGAAATTTATTTTTTGTGGGTGCTGGAGAATTGAAGCCAAGTCCTTGGGCACGCTAGGCAAGGGCTACACCACTAAGCTATACTTCTAGCTCTCAAAATAATACGTTTAATAAACATAATCACAGATGCTATTGTACTTACGATAAGGTTACTTTCCAATAAACCCCTCATAAGTGGAAAATATCATTAAGTAAAAAATGTATTTGCTACACTTAACCTAGGAGAGCTGAGCAGCACAGCGCACTGCAGATCGCTGGATATCTCCCCTTCATGACCACGTGGCTGAGCGGGGAGCTGCCACTGCTCAGCATTTTGAGAGAGGGCCATATCACATATCATTACCCCCGGGAAAAGACGTGAATTCGAAATTCAAAGTATGGGCTCTGCTGAACGCATATTGCTTTTGCACCATTATGAAGGCCAGAAATCGTATGCTGAAGGATAGGTCAGGGACTGTCTGTATTTGCTGTGTGGCAACCACTGTGTTCGAAGCACTTTGTAAATACCAGTAGGTTTAATCCTCATCAAAAGGTCGTGAGGTTGTCCACTGTACAGAGAGGAAACGGGCACCCCAGAGATAAGCAAGGATTAAGCAGATGTTTCCCCCTCCTCCTTCTTCAATGACCATTAATTCACCAGTGAAACCTGCTTAAACTGCCAATGTGGGTTTGAAGCTATGGCGGCACTTCCTCCTCAGAAGACAGAAATCAACAGGAGAATCCATCTGGATAAACCAACACCACCTAATACTTTATACTTGCATCCCCACCCCCACTTCCCACCTCCACTTTGGAAAAGTGAAAAAGTAATCTCTAACTGGCAGGGAATTGGAGACTTTACACCAGACCCTCCTTCATGGTACCCTGGGGCATGCGGCAGGACACAGGTGGTACATCTCAGACCAACACTGATGGATTGTGAAGTAGAACCCAAGACGGGAGCTCCTGAGATTTCCAACAAATGCTGTTAATGGGCCGCAGCAGACTCTGCTGTCAGCACAGCCTCCATCCCTAGAAGGAGTCTGCCCAAGTTCCAAAGCATTTACTGCATCGGTTGTGACCGACCCTGGGACACTGTGGCCGCTTTCGAAAGTGCAACACACTATAATTTATCTGTCCAAATGATTGTCATCCTTTTAAGGCAGTCACAGTATTTTCACGATGCTTGCTATTTCTTAAAACTTTTTTTTTTTTTTTTTAAATATATATAACCTTTGGGTTTGCCCTTGAAGATTGTGTCAGGCTTAGAGTCCTCACTGGTGAGAAATCTTCTTGCACTCAGACTGGATTTGCTTTTTTTTTTTTTCAAATGTCAAAAGTCACTTGAAGTCAAATGTATTGAATGGAAATAGAGAAAGGAGGGTGCTCGTGCTGGGTCAACCTGGTACTATAAAATGACACATGACCATAAAGTGGGTTCTTGCAGGTTATGGCAAGAGACCTAGCTCAAACTTGGAAATGACAGACACAAGATCTCTCTTTGGGGGTTAAACTTCAAAGCCAACTTGTTAATGGACAGGATTGGAGATATGTAAAGCATTCCTCTAAAGCTGGTAGAATTGACCTGACGCAATACTCGCTGGGTTCACTGCTCACAGAGTGAGTGGGGGTGAGTGGAAGGTGGTATAGGGAAAGGAGGATTGCAGGTTCAAGGCCAGCCTCAGCAGCTTAACAAGACCTTCAAGCCACTTAGAGAGCCTATGTTTCTAAATAAAATAATAATAATAAAATAAAAAGGGCTGGGGGTATAGCTTGGAGGTAGAATGTCCCTTGGGAGATAAGCAGGGAAAAGTGACCTGAGCCAGCAGAGCTGAGTGTCTGGAACCTGATGTGGAGAAGAGAAGGTCTTTGAAATGACAGAAGTGGAGGCGTGTGCCATTTTAGCTGCTCACATTACACTTAACTCTTCTTCTTCTTCTTTTTTTTTAACTCTATGGCTTACAAGGAATTCACGAAGGCATTACTATGCCTCTGATATGGCGCTGAGAATCCCCTATATGATTTCATTATCATCTAAAATAGGGGTTATCAAGGCCAGGCACAGTGGTGCATGCCTGTAATACTAGTTCTTGGGAGGCTGAGAAAGGAGGATTGCAGGTTCAAGGCCAGCCTCAGCAGCTTAACAAGACCTTCAAGCCACTTAGAGAGCCTATGTTTCTAAATAAAATAATAATAATAAAATAAAAAGGGCTGGGGGTATAGCTTGGAGGTAGAATGTCCCTGGGTTCAATCCTCAGTAGCACAAAAGATAAAATAAAATAGAGATGATCATTCCTTCACCAATCAAAATTTGGAGACTGGATGATATCAGGCAGGTTGTCTGTCCTCAGGCTCACAGCAAAGCCAGAATGCAACACTAGGTCTGGATACACACAATGGAATATTACTCAACCTCAAAAAGGAATGCAATTCTGACACTGACACTTTGGGGGTCTTTGTCATCACAGCATAACCTCGCCCATCCTGATTGACTCAGGGGCTGAATCAGTCTCTGTAAGGCTGGCTTTAAACCATTTTGAGCATCAGCATTTTGATTTCCTAGTCTTATACACTACGACACTATCCCACCTTGACACGATGCTGATTAATGAGCTACATGGCTCCAAAAGTTCCTTAAACTCATTTAGAGCAAGTTGCTGGCGAGGCAGAAAGCTCTCCCCTATTATGTACCGAGAAGGGATGTTTACAGAATCCTGCTGATTATAATTTGCCAATTACTCGTGCTGTAAACATTTGGGGAACTTTGCAGGAGTCGGCCTGGGAGCAAGGCCAGAAAGGCGGCCTGCAGCCCCACCGAGCTGTAAGGACACACTCCAGCAAGCCCTGTGTGTCTCTCGTTAGTTAAAAACAGCCTCTCCTGGGTCAAAGACGCCCTGGCCCTGTGAGGCCGATGCATTTAAGACTGATTTGCTCCTAGCCCGTAATTAACTTTGTTCAGACTCAATAGCTTCTTTCTTCTTTTTCTATCTCAAGTGTATGGCTCCTTACGCCTGGCACATGAAATCCCACAAATGTCCCCTTCTGCGTGGTCTGCTTGGAGGAGCCGCCACTTGTAGGGCTAACAGGATGGTCTTCTCCATGCTCAGTGAGCTCGGAGCCTGCGCTTCCGCCAAAGGCCTGGGAGGTGACAGAGCAGCTCCAGGTCCCAGCGCCCCAGGGCTCCGGGCTATTCCATCGGGAAAGCCTGCACACACCCAGTGCGTTCCAGGAGGGACACGAGACACTGTAATGACCTAAACAGCACTTAGCACATGTGCGGGGTGTGTACTGTGCTCTAATGACAAGGATCCTTCCAGAAATCAGACGAGGAGGTGGCATCCTGGCACCTCTCCAATTTTTCACAGAATATATTTTCTGTCACTTATATATTATCCCACCATTTTTTTTCTTTTTGGTACTGGGGATTGAACCCAGAGGCTTTCTACCTCTGAGCTATATCTCCAATCCTTTTTATTTTGAAACAGAGTCTCGCTAAATTGCCCAGGCTGGCCTCAATCCTGCAATTCTCTTGTTTTAGACTCCCAAGTACTGGGGTTATAGGCACACACCACCGTGCCCGGCTATTATCTCACTACTTAAAACCTGACAGGTGTACATTCCAGATAGATAGATGATGGTAGACAAATTACATGACCTCTGTAAGCCCCTGTTTTCTGTTCTGTAAAATGATGAGCTAGAATCAATGGATGGAGTGAATATGCTAAAATATTATTCTTTACATTGCTATTAAATTTAGCTTCTTTCTTTCCTTTCCCCTCCCAAAGTTTCTATTGACTTGTTCTAAAAACCATTACAAGCCGGGAGTTCACGCCTATAATCCCTGTACTTGGGAGGCTGAGACAGGAAGATCACAGGTTTGCAGTTTGCAGCCAGCCTCAGCAACTTAGTGAGACTTTGTTTCAAAATAAAAAATAAAAAGGGCTGGGGGTGTAGCTTGGAGGTAGAATGCCCCTGGTTCAATTCTCAGTACCCCTCATCCTCCTCCAAAACCTTTTATATCTGGTTCTTTCTTGATCTCTTAAATCTAATCAGCTAACATATTATACCTTTCTTACATTATTGATAAGTTACTTAACCTCTCTGCCTCAGTTTCCTCAGCTGCAAAATGAGGATAATGCCACGCCCACGTCAGAGTGCTGTTATGGGCATCAGCGAGTCCTCATACATGAATTAGTAAGGACATAGACAGTACAGAGAACGGTGCCTGGTACAGAGTGATCCAGGCGCTCATTACCTTATCAATTCTTCAGTGCATCGCTTATGAATTATAAAAACAAACCTTCTAAGTGGTACCAAATGCCAGTCTGGAAGTTAAAGGCACTCTTTGACTCTGGTTTCCCTGTCCAACCTTACCTCTGCCTAATTCTCTTTAAAAACATTCATTTCTGACCAGGGCATACCTCTATTCCCAGCAAGGCAAGAGACTGAGGCAGGAGCATAGAAAGTTCCATGTTAGCCTGGGCTACCTAGCAAGACCTGGGGCTGCAGATGTAGCTCAGTGGGCAGAAGCTTTTGGGTTCTGTCTCTAGCACCACAACAAAACAAAAACCATTCATTTCTGTACAATCTATTCGTAGGGAACTAAAGAAAACATGGATATCTCCCCCCCCTCATTTATTTATTAGTACTGGGCATTGAACTCAGGGGTGTCTATCTTCCGGCTACACCCTCGAGCCCTTTTTTTTATGTTTTATGTTGAAATAGGGTCTTGCTAAGTTGCTGAGGCAGACCTCGAACCTGCGATCCTCCTGTCTCAGCCTCCCAAGTACTGGGATTACAGGCGTGCACCACCACGTCTGGCCTGATCTCATTTTTATTTCTGAGCTGTTGTGCACACGCTCCTTTCCCTACTCTTCCCATTTAAATTTTATCTGATTCAAGTCCCCCTGCTCCATGAAGCCCTCCCTGATCACCCCACCGACAACAGCCTTGTTCTACGAATTTTGGAGCACTCCCCACAGTGCTCCCCCTCCCATGGTGCGTGCGCTCTGGTGTTAGGGTGACTTTTGTGTGACATGATTTAATTGCACCCTGTAATGGGCTTAATGGTGGCCCCCAGAAGGTAGGTCCACATCCAAATCCCTGGAACCTGGGAACTGGGACTATCACAAAAGATATGATTAAGTTTTTTTTTTTTCTAAAATATCCTGCTAATATTTGGTGTATTATAATCTCACATCATAATGAAGTTTACAGTGATAGGAAAACCTGTACACATAGAGCTTGGCGAGCTTGATTACAGTTTTGGAGAGGAGGATCTCATCCTAAATCATCCAGCTGGGCTCTAAACTGTAAGAGAGGGACTTTGACATAATCACGTGCAGGAGAGGATACGTGGAGACAGAGGCAGCGGCTGGAGTCACGGGGGCACAGGGGTCTGGGAATGCCCACAGCTGCCAGAGCTGGAAAAGGCCCCGGACAAGAGCTTCTCCAGCTAGTCTCCAGAACCACCAGAGTACCTTCCTGTCATGTTCAGCCACCAAGCTTGGGGCTTGTTCATCCCGGCAGCCACAGGGAACTCATACACACTCTGAGGCTGAGAACTGAAAGATTGGGCCCCCTCCCCTCCCCAGGGCCTGGCATGAAGTCCTGAAGCCTAGGATGCCATACTGGCTGGCTGGCTGTCCCTGGCTCGGGGGCCCTCTCCTAGCCACGCTGGGCAGGGGGCAGGGCGGCCTTCATCTCAGAGGCCAACCCCCCATCCCAGGCCAGTGGTGAAGCGGCCTCAACCATCCGGGGCATTCTCCCCTCAAGCTCCTTCTTTTTTTTTTTTTTGCGGTACTGGGGATTGAACCCGGGGCATTCTACCTCCGAGCTACACCCCCAGCCCCATTTTTTATTCTTTATTTTGAAACCGAGTCTCACTAAGTTGCGGAGTGCCTCACTAGATAGCTCAGGCTGGCCTCGAACCCGGATCCTCTGGTCTCAGCCTCCCGAATGCTGGGATTACAAGCGTGCGCCACCACGCCCGGCTCTCAAGCTCCTTCTTGTTAGCCATGATTTCTGTGGAACATCTGAGACTCTAAATCAAAGGAAATGCCGCGTCTGAGTTAATTGCACTAAAAGAATGAAATAAAACAGCAAATGGCAAACACCAAGTGGCTCCCAGTTGCACTGTGGGAAGAATCAGCTATGTCGAAAGACAGAACCCCTCTCTTTACCCCAAGGGTGCTCCTGACAAGTCACTTGTCACTGTGAGGCCACCGTGACCACTAAGCTGACGGGGACAGGCGAGGACCACCCTGGGACACTGCTGCAGGCACTGTGCTTGGTACCACTGGTCCCCCTTCTGCTGGGAACCGTGACCCAAGGGCAGTGGCTCCTGTCCTTTAGGAGCGGCCGCAGCTGTGAGATGGCGGAATGGGTTGGTCCCGGGAGGGGGCAGAAACCGGGCATCTTTGCACCTTCAACCTCTTTCTGGAGGGGGGGTGTGGTTCACCTTCCTGAAAACCTGGCAGGGGAGGGGCAGCCTTGAAAAATGAAGCCTGAGCCCCAGCCTGTCACTTGTCCTCCGTTTTTACCCTGGGGCACTGCAATAAGCCCCAGGCTTGTGAGCTGGCTGCCCTTTCTTGGAGGGGAGGTTCGAGGTCATCCCGTCCAGTTTCTGTGGTCCCTGCACCCCTCCTATCCTGGTCCCCTCGGGCGGTGGCACTGGCTCATGAACGGGGGAGGCTTGGAGCACAGCCCCAGATTCTGGGTCAGGGACAAAGGAAGGTCACTTCCTCTATACAGATGGGTGTGAAGAACAGGCCCTACAGCCTTCTGGGCTCCTGAGCACCCGGAAGAGAGAGAGGTAAGTTCTGAAGCAAAAATCAGAGTGCCTCTTCCAGGCAGGCAGCACGGGTTCCCCCGGAGGGAGCATTTCTCTATCTTGGAGGCCCCCAGCCAGCCTGAACCTGGCCCATTAGCGCATGTGAGACAAACCCTTTCCCTCCAGTTTAGGAGCCAACACAGCACAACATCACAGCAAAGCTATCTGTGAAGAAGGCAGCCAATGATAACAGTGGCCCTTCACCGAGCACAGCACCTGTCCAGCTTTCTCTGGGTGCTTCCCATGAATTTGCTCAGTCCCAGACACCAGAAACCTCCAAGGGAGATGCCAGAATTAGCTCTTGGACACAGGGGGGAACTGAGGTACAGAGAGAGGGTGTGTTTGCCAAACTTCCACAGCCAAGACATGGCAGGTCTCAGCCCCTACAGTAATAGGGTGGGTGCGGGTCCCCTGGGAATGTAGGGTTATGCCAAGCACCAGAGACCTTCTATGAAAGCACTTCAGTCACAGAGGAGGAAGCCAAGGCCCAGAGATGTCCAGAAGCCCGTCCAAGGACAGGGAGGCTGACCACAGCCCTTTGCCCTGGCCTGACCACAGCCCTTTGCCCCAGTCGCCCACTTAAGGAGGGGCTGAGCAGTCACAGGTGCTGAAGGGGAAGGAGAGAAAGCAAAAGTACTGGGGTGGGGCATGGCTCCCTGGTACAGCCCGTGATCAGCAAGTACTCAGCCTGGGTTCCATCTCCAGCACAGGCCGGAGAGGGAGGGGGAGGAGGAGAAACAAAGGTGCCTGAACGAAAGAGGTCAAGGCTGGAAAAGGGCCGGTACTAGTGCAAACCAGGCTCAGGAGGAGACTTGTTGGGCCAGTTGGGCCAGGCTGTGGGCGAGCTGCCCCTCGGCCCCCAGCACGGGCGTCTCCTGCCTGGCTCTGGGCTGCAAGCTTCACTCATGTCTCCTTACTTAATACTGAAGGACCCTGCAACAGTTTACAGGTGAGGACACTGGTCTACAGACATACAAAACAGGGTGCCGAAGACAGCAACCCCCAAAGGACTTAG
The DNA here is from genome assembly GCA_004027655.1 of Graphiurus murinus. Taxonomy (NCBI): domain Eukaryota; kingdom Metazoa; phylum Chordata; class Mammalia; order Rodentia; family Gliridae; genus Graphiurus; species Graphiurus murinus. Next base: position 3,220 of record PVLC010041023.1, on the reverse strand, counting down.
GGATGATATGGGGCTGACTCCAAAGCCCAGCAGTTTGGTTTGTATTTATTTATTTTTTAAATCGACAACATTTGGGTCTGGTGTATAACATGGTGTTTTGATCTACATATACATAACAGACTGACAAATCAAGCTAATTATTAAGCCTCACATACCTATTTTTTTTAGTGATGAGAATTAAAATCTACGTTGTTAGCTGGGCATGGTGGCACATGATTGTAATCCCAGTACTTGGGAGGCTGAGACAGGAGGATCTGAGGTTCGTGGCCAGTCTCAGCTACTTTGTGAGCCTTCTGCAATTTAGTGAGACCCTGTCTAAAAATAAAAGAATAAAATAGGGCTGGTGGGGGGAGCTCAGAGGTAGAATGCTCCTGGGTTCCATTCCCAGTACCACATCATCAAAAAAAACCCCACAAAAAACAAAACTACTCTGTTAAAATCTACTCTGTTGGCAATTTTCAAGTACACAAGATGCTGTTATTAACCACAGTCACCATGCTGCACAATGGAGCTCTTGAACAAGGCTTTGTTTTAAACGCTGGTGCTCGGATCCAGTGAGCCACAGGCTCCTCTGAGGCCCAAATGTCCAGGAGGCTTCCAAGCTGCTTTTGCAAAGTGCAATAGGATTTCTGTCAGACAGAGTAGGCTCCCAGGGGGCTGGAGTCACACTTTATTAATATATGTAGCCCTACACCCCAATGCAGTGACCGACGCCCAGCAGGGGTGGAGTATTTAGTGTTGGGTCAGCCCCCCAGGGAAGCCGACCACAAGAGGGGATGACACCTGGATGCTCCTGGGGCTGGAGCAGAGAACTGCTAGGCAGCCAGTGGTGACGGTGACACACATGGATGTCACATGCTCAGTGACTGGAGAAAGCCAGGTTTCAAGCAGCTCATGTACCTCCAGGCACCACGAAGGAGCCTGTGATATGTGCATACACTGCACCACGACTTGCGTGCCCAAGAAAGGATGCCTCCTCCTCCTCCTCCTCCTCCTCCTCCTCCTCCCCCTCCTCCTCCCCCTCTCCTCCTCCTTTCTTTCTCCCCAGACAACTACAGCCACAGCCACTCCTTCAATGGCCTCCTTCCTCTCCAGCACACCTCTCTCCTTCCAAGGGACTCCACCATTTAACCCAGGAATGGGACTCTGGGAACAACCTTTTTAAGTTACCCAGCTGTTCAGCTCCCCCTTCTCTTTTATATATTATTCCCTTGATCCCTTCCTCGTATTTCTACGTAGTTTCTTCCATATTTTTTTCCAAGATACAGCCGGGTCTGGGCTTTCTCAGAAAAGTTGGGGATGATAGCAGTCTGGGAGGGTTGGGGGGGTGTCTCTCATCCGTGCATTTGAATGAGGCCCGAGGGGAAGGCTCTGACAGGCATACATAATTATTGCTTCTCTAGAAAGGCGCAGTGCTCCGCCAGCCGGCTGGGAGCCTGCTTTATTCAGATCCCCCCTGGGGACTCTGCTGGCGAGCAGGTGTTCATTAGGGTGTGCCTCCTGATTAACAGAGCAGCCCCCAGACTCCAGCTTGCTCAGGGCGATGTCCCTAGGACCTTTAATGCGGCCCCTCTGCATTAATGAAACAAAAAGTCCCATAGTCCTCAACTTGCTTCTGCCGTGCAAGGCTGTCAAGTCCATGGTCACAATCCTGAGATATTTCAAATGAATACGGGGCTGCTAAATGAAGCTTCATCTTGGGATTCCAAGTGGCGTCTTTCCTAGCCACCTGGTCTACCACTCCTATTTCTTTTTTTTTTTTCCACTTTAAAAAGATGCCTGTCCTACGCACTTGATGTTGACCCTATCTTGTCCTCCAGGGAATAATAACTTACTCTTTCAGATGTAACCCCACTCCCCCACGCAGCACTGGAAGCTGAAGTAAGTTCTCCAACAAATGGCATTCTGGCAGCTTGGTTACCTTTCCATTGGGACCACATGGCACCAGGACCGATGTCAAATTGGAAGTCCTTGTGACTTTGTATGATGAATTATTCCACTTGCATGATGCGTAAGGAAGAGCAGAGAAGGGCGCTTGCTATTCAAGCACCTGGGTGGGGAGCAGCCAGAGAATTGGAGTTCTGAAGCAGGCTCTCTGTGCTGCACATGGAGGTCAGGAAGCCTCGGACAAGGTTTGGTCATTTGAGCTGTCAGTGTTGTCATCAGCAGTGGCTAAGGGCTTGCAGGAGCGCATGATTTTATTTATTTATTTATTTATTTTTGTAGTACTGGAGATTGAACCTAGGGGCATTCTACCTCCGAACTACACCCCTAACCCTATTTTTCATTCTTTATTTTGAAACAGGGTCTCACTAAGTTGCGGAGGGCCTCACTAAGTAGTTGAGACTGGCTGCAAACCTGGATCCTCCCGTCTCCGCCTCCCACGTACTGGGATTACAAGTGTGTGCCACCATGCCTGGCTAGGAGTGCATTATTAAAGGGCTTGTATAGCAATAGGGCAAGAAGAGGAAAGCTGGGGTCATTCTTAGGACCAGGTAGGCTGCTTGTTACTTTTCCCATGTAATAGACACAGGAGTGGGTCCTGGGAAACCTACAGTCCTTTGCCTAGGGCCTGGCAGGTGTCCAAAGAATATGGCTTTGCTGCAGTCCTATTGGAAAGAGACACCTGCCTTGTGATGATGCTTTGAGAGCTGGGGATTTGACAGGGTTAAAAATCATGCACTACTGGGACTTCTCTTAAAAGGTAGGTACCCTACCGTGACTGTGGATTTATAATCAGACCACGGGGCTTTGAAACTCTACCTTCACCCTGAAACACTGGGACAATAACATCTACCTCACAGACTTGTTGAGAGAGTTCAATTAGTTGTCATTGCTGGGCATGGTGGCGCACACCTGCAATTCCAGTACTTGGGAGGCTGGGACAGGAGAATTGCAGATTTGGGGCCAGCTTCAGCAACCTAGTGAGACTCCGTTTCAAAATAAAAAATAAAAAGGCCTGGGAGTATAGCTCTGAGGTAGAATGTCCCTGTGTTCAATCCCCTAGTACCACAAAAAAATAAATTATCATTTATAAAGTACCTGGTCCATGATAGGTGCCCCTTGAAAGTGGATTCCCCTCTTCTTCAATCAGTAACTGGTTCCCCACAAAAATTACTTGATTTCCCTCATGGCTTTGACAAGGGCCTTCTCTGGTCAGAATCTAAATCCTCTTCTCAATAAAAATGTCACCCTTTATCTTGGGAACCATGAACAAATC
>PVLC010041022.1:0-13582 GCA_004027655.1 Graphiurus murinus | reverse complement strand
TCTCTGTTGAGGTTCTTGATAGTTTCCTTTGCTGCACAAAAGCTCTTCAGTTTAATGCAATACCATGTATTGATCTTCCTTTGAGTTGCTTGTGCTTTTGAGGTCTTGTTGAGAAAGTTTTTACCTGTGCCTGTGTGTTGTAGTGTTGGCCCTATAACCTCTTCAAGTAGCTGCAAGATCTCTGGCCTAACTTCCAGGTCTTTGATCCACCTTGAGTTGACTCTTGTGCCGGGTGAGAAAGTAGGGTTTATTTCCATTTTCCTGCATATGGTTAACCAGTTTTGCCAACACCATTTGTTGAAGAGGCTATCTTTTTTCCAGTGTATGTTTTTGGCTCCTTTGGTTAAAAATCAGTTGGCTGTAAGAGCGTGGGTCTGTTTCTGAATATTCTATTCTGCTCCATTGGTCTATGTATCTATTTTTGTGCCAATACCATGCTGTTTTTATGACTTTGTAGTAGAGTTTGAAGTCAGGTATTGTGATTCCTCCTGCATGGTTCTTGTTGCTAAGAACTGCTTTGGCTATTCTGGGCTTTTTGTTGTTCCAAATGAATTTAAGGACTGATGTTTCTATGTCTGTGAGGAGTGACCTTGGTAATATAATGGGTATTGCATTGAATCTGTAGATCATTTTTGGGAGGATGGCCATTTTGATGATATTTATTCTGCCTATACAAGAGCATGGTAGATCCTTCCATCTTCTAAGGTCTTCATCGATTTCTTTTTTCAACCTTTTATAGTTTTCCTTATAGCGGTCTTTTACCTCCTTGGTCAGGTTTATCCCTAAGTATTTTATTTTTTGGGGTGCTATTATGAGTGGAATTGTTTTCTGAATTTCTTTCTCAGTGGATTTAGGGTTGGCATATAAGAAAGCTTCTGATTTTCTAAGGTTGGTTTTTGTATCCAGACATTTTCCTGAATTTGTTGATCAGTTCTATAAGTTTTTTGGTTGATTTTGTTGGGTCTTCTAAGTATAGTATCATGTCTTCTGCAAAAAGGGATAGTTTTAGTTCTTCTTTCCCTACTTTTACCCCTTTGATTTCCTTCTCTTGCCTTATTGCTCTGGCTAGAGTCTCAAGTACTATATTGAACAGAAGAGGTGATAATGAACATCCCTGTCTTGTTGCTTCATAGAATGTGTTTGGGAGGGTCCTGTTTCTTTCTATTTCACAGTTTGAGGAGTATTGGGATTAGCTCTTCTATAAATGTTTTATAAAATTCAATTGGAAAACCATCTGGCCCTGGACTTTTGTTTGATAGAAAACTCTTTACTGCAGTTTGTATCTCTTTGTTATTGGTCGGTTTAAGTTATCTATATCTTCTTGACTCAATTTAGGGTGGTTATATGTGTCTAGAAATCTCTCAATTTCTTCTAGATTTTCCATTTTGTTGGAGTATATTTTTTCGGAATAGTTTCTGATGATCCTCTGTATTTCCATACTGATGGTGGTAAATCTTCTTGTTCATCTCTTATTTTGGTAATTTGGATTGATTCTCTCTTTTGGTTAAGTTGGCCAATGCTTTATCTATCTTGCTTATTTTTTCAAGAAACCAGCTTTTGGTTTTGCTGATTTTCTGATTTTTTTTTTTATTCTCTGCTTCTTTAATTTCTGACATGATTTTCATAATTTCCTGTCTTCTACTAGCTTTGGGGTTAGATTGTTCTTGTTTTTCAAGGGCTTTGAGCTGTGTCATTAGGTTATTTATTTGGTGATTTTCTGTTCTTCTTATGTGGGCACTCAGTGAATTTTCCTCTTTGTACTGCCTTCAAGGTGTCCCAGGGGTTTTGATATGTTGTGTCTCTGTTTTCATTGGTTTCTAGGAATTTTTTAAATTTCTCCCCTTACTACTACTTCTATGACCCAATCTTCGTTCAGCAGTGTGGTGTTCAGGCTCCATGTGTTTACATGATTACTCTGGGTCTTCTTAGAGTTGATTTCTAGTTTCACTCCATTGTGGTCTGAAAAGATGCAGGGAATTATGTTACATTTTTTGAATTTGCCAGTGCTCTCTTTGTGTCCTAGAATGTGGTCTATTTTGGAGAAGGTTCCATGTGCAGCTGAGAAATGTGAATTCAGCTGTAGTTGGGTGAAAGAGTCTATATGTGTCTAATAGGTCCATTTGGTTTATGGTATTCTTTAGGTCTGAGGCATCTTTACTGACCTTTTGTTTAGAAGAGCAGTCTAGAGATGAAAGGGGAGTATTGAAATCTCCTAGTATAGTGTATTGGGATCTATGTGTCTCTTTGTGTCATACAGAGTTTGTTTTATGAAAGTGGCTGCACCTGCATTTGGGGCATAGATGTTGATAATTGTTATTTCCTCTTGCTGGATTGTTCCTTTTACTAGTAAAAAATGACCTGCTTTGTCTCTTCTGATAAGCTTAGGCTTTTAGTCTAATTTATCTGATATCATGGTTGCTATTCCTGCTTGTCTTCAGGTTCCATTGGCATAGATTACCTTACTCCAGCCCTTCACCTTTAGTTTGTGGGGATCTTTGCTTTTAAGGTGTGTTTCTTGCAGGCAGGTTATAGATAGATTCTGGGTTTTAATCCATTTTGTTTCCTTGTGCCTTTTTATTGGGGAGTTGAGACCATTTATATTCAGTGTGATTATTGAGGGATGATCTTTAATTCCTAACATTTGGAGTTTTGACTCCTGTTTTTGGTGGTGTTTATTCTTCTTTGCTTAGTTGTTGCTTCCTGGAAATTGTTGTTTCTCTGGTTCTGACGTTTACTTGTTAGTTCTTCTTTGTAGTTAATCTTTTTGAGTATTTTCTCTAGTGCTGGTTTGGAAGACATAAATTCTTTCAGTTTCTGTTTGTCATGGAAGGTTTTTATTTCCCTATCAATTTTGAGAGAGTCTTGCTGGGTAGAAGAATCTTGGCTGCAAGTTATTTTCTTTTAGAGTTTGGAATATGTTACTCCAGCCTCTCCTGGCTTTCATGACTTGGTTTTGGGAGGTCTGGAGTGATTCTAATTGGTTTGCTTCTAAATGTCACTTGGCCATTTACTTTTGTTGCGTTTAGAATTCTCTCCTTAGCCTCTACATTAGTTAACTTGATTATTATGTGGCATGGTTAACCTCTTCTTTGGTCTTGTCTTGAGGGAGTTCTATATGTTTCCCGTAGTTGTGTGTCAACTTCTCTTTCTATTTTGGAAAATTCTCTGATATTACTTCTTTGAAAATATTGTTTATTCCATATGTTTCAACTTCTAATCCCTCTTCTATGCCTATGATTCTTAGGTTAGCTCTTTTAAATTTGGCCCAGATCTCATCGATGTCCAATTCATACTGTCGAATTTTTTTTTTTTCTAAATTATGTACTATGGATTCATTTTTGGAATGTCATCTTCTAAGAGTGATATTCCATTTTCCATGTGGTCTAATCTACTGTTTATAGTTTGTGTTGATGCCTTCACTTCAATTATTGCATCTTTTACAGCCTTCATTTCCTTCAAGGCTTCTCTTTGATTCCTTTCCAGGGTGTCGGATTCTTTGTTTATTTGTTCCTTTATTTCTTTCCAGCTCGCTCTGCATTCTTTCTGGACATTTTGTCTCGTTTCTGCTATTAAAGATCTGAATTGTTCTTCTGGTAATCTCTGCCATTCAGTGTTGTTGAGTTCTTTTATTGTGGGGTTGCGGTGGCTCATTGTTTCTTTGCTATTTTTCCTTCCCATGGTTTCTCTGTTCTTAAATTTATATCTTTGCTGCTCTTGCAAGCTTTCTCATCCAGTCCCTGCAGTGGGGGTTTAGTGGTGTCTGCTGGTATATACAGGGACAGGTTGTGTTCAGTGGTAAAGGTTGGGTGAGAAGTCACAGTGATGAATGCAAAAATAGGGTAAAGTAGAGGGTATGGTCCAGTGGAATAAGAGGTTGAGTGTGTTGAGGTGATATATGGTAAAGATTAGAGATAGTGGATTTGTCGGGGGATTCTGGTAGTCAATATAGAGTTTTAGGTGTGGTAGTATGAGATGGTCTTGATATGAGACAGGGAAAAAAGAAATAGAAAAGAGAAAAGAAAAAGTGTTGAGAAGAAGAATATAGATGGTAGAGAGGAAGGGAAGGTTGTAAAAGGGATAAGGATGAGAGTCAACAAAGTGAGCAAAAAATAACAAAGCAACCAATCATTGAAATAAACATAAATAAATCAAACAATATAAAACGAAAACAGAGTAAAAACAAAACAAAGAACACAAAAAAAACCCCCAAAACCAAACAACAACAACAACAACTATAAGAAACAAAACCCAAACCCTGATAGTTTGTAAGTACATATCTGAGTTGGCCTCTGTAGTCCTTTTGGATCTTCATGGATATTTTCAGCTTTTAAATATCTTCTCACTCTATTAGATATTTGAGCGTGTCTCTGGCATTCTTATTTGCTTTTTGTCAGTGCAGGCAGGGAGTTCTGCTGGTGCCTCCTGCTGCAAGCTTGTGTCTCTGAGCTCTCCACAGGGCCTGTCTGCGTTTCTCTCTCTGCCTTTGCTGGTGGCGCGTGTGCAGTCTAAATGCTGGGCATTTTCCAGGGTGCCTGGAAGGTCTCTATGCCCTGTGTGCACTGGGTCCCTCCCGAACTTCTGCTCCTATCCAATCGCTAGAAGAGTGGGTAACTGAGTCTGTCCTTTGTATAGGGGCCCCAGCATCATGGCAGTGCAATTTAACTTACAGATCCCTGCTGCTCTGGCTCCAGTGGGAGGGGTGATCTGGAGTGTCCTTGCCTCAGGCTTAAGATGATTTTCCCAGGTGTTTTTGATCTCTGTTGATCTTGTGGGGATATGCTGCCTGATTAGGGTGTGGATTTCTGTAGTCACTTACTCCACCTCTGTTCCCTGGGGGTGCAGGAGGTCGTTGGAGGTCTTGGTGCTAATGGACCCCGCTCAGGGCAGCTGGCAAGATGGCGGCCACCAGTTTGCAGTGCACTGGCTCCTTCGTTCTCCCTGGGTTCTGTTCAGCTGCTTTTGTTGCTTTGTTTACTTTTTTTGCTGCTTTTCTTTTCTTTCCTTCTGTCAAGAAGCTGCTTTTGTGGCAATTTTTTTTTTTTTTTTGCGGTACTGGGGCTTGAACACAGGGGCGTTCTACCTCCGAGCTATACCCCCAGCCCTATTTTTTATTCTTTATTTTGAAACCGAGTCTCACTAAGTTGCGGAGGACCTCACTAAGTAGCTGAGGCTGGCCGCGAACCCGGATGCTCCGGTCTCAGCCTCCCAAATGCTGGGATTACAAGCGTGCGCCACCACGCCCGGCTTTTGTGGCAATTTTGATTCAACCTCTGCAATGCAGTTGATTGCTGCTCTGGCTCTGGGAGGGAGAGGTGAGCTGGGGCGGCCCTGCGCAGGCTTACGCTGCTTGTACCACGCGTTCCGGTTACTGTGGAAGGTGTGGGGATGCACTGCCTGGTTAGGATGTGGAGTTCTGGAGTTGCTTACTCCACCTCTGATCGCTGGGTACGCTGGAGGTTGTTAACTATCTGTGTGTTAATAGACCCCTGTGCTGGGGGGGGGGGGGTCCTAATGGCCGCCTCGCGGTTGAGCTCCTTTGCTCTCCCTGATCGGCTTTCCGGGGTTTCCTTAGCTGTAGTTCAATTTTCATTGCTCTGTTCGCCTTTTTTCTTCCCTCAAGAAGCTGCTTTTATGGCAGATTTGATTCGAGTGCCTGTGGAGAGATGTGTCACTCAGACGCCACCTTGGGCTCCTATGCAACTTAGTGAGACCCTGTTTCCTAATAAAAAATAAAATCTGGATGGGGGTATAGCTCAGCAGTAGAATGCCCCTGAATTCAATCCCCAGTATAGAAAAAAAAAAAAAAGTCTAAACCATACAAATAGGATTTCAGCTTATAGTTTAGAATGGCCTGTCACAGCTATGCTGTTATAGCTGGACATCTTTCCCTACTCCACCTTTCACCTCAGATGGAGGGATACTCCTTAGTATTGAATGGTTCAGGATTTCATAGATACTTCCTATCTGGGATGAATTGAGATTAGGGACGCGCAGGATGGAGTGCTCACTGAGCTCCTCCAGATGAGGGTGTCGGGGTCTTGAAGACATGCAAAGTCCCCAGTATATCTTGGTGCCAGTTTTTGGGGGACTCTCCACTTACACATGCCTCTCAACTGACAGTTATTAAATCCAGTTGGTTCTATGGCATTTTTGTGTTTGTTTGTGGAACTGGGGATGGAACCCAGATTGCTCTTCTACTGAGCTACACCCCCAGCCCATTTTATATTTTATTTTGAGACAGGGTCATGTTAAGTTTCTAGGGCTGGCCTTTGATCTTCCTGCCTTGGCCTCCCTGTAGTTGGAATTACAAGCAGGTGCCACCATGCCCAGCTATTCTGTAATGTTTTTCAAAACTGTTCATTTTATTTTCTTCATTACTACTCCTGATAATAACATTTTAATAAGTACTTACATTTTTTCTTTTTTGTTGTTGTTTTGCAAAGCACTTGTACATATGTCATCTTGTTTCTTTCTTAGATTAACCCTGATTGGTTTGCAGGTTAGTTATTTTTATCCTAATTTATATATGAGGAAATTGAAGCTCCATTCACTATCACACAGCTTACTAAGGGATGAAGCCACATTTAGACCCAGGAGTTGACTCCAGAGCTCACACTTATTATTGGTTGATTGTTTGATTGGTACTTGGGATTAAGCCCAATGGTGCACTACCTCTGAGCTACACCCCCAGCCCCTTTTATTTTTTAATTTTATTTTAACTGCTGAACAGAGTTGCTTGTATGCACCAAAGTTTCTACCTTTATTTTCCACTTGTTTCTAATTGCCTTATACTCCAGCCACCTTGATTTACTTCCCAACTCTGAATTTGTACTTCATTTCCTTCCTCTGTGCCTTTGATCACACTGTGCCCCCTTCCACACATGCCTATCAGAATTTCTTCCCACTCATCAGTGCCCAATTCCAGTGCCTTCTCTTTCATAAACTTTCGAAAATTTCTCCATGTCTAAAAGGCTCTCTCCCTCCTGCATCCTCAAGACCATGAGTTCCAGGCCAGGCCAGGCAACAGAATGAGGCCTCATCTCTTAAATAAATAAAAAGAATTACAAAAAGGATCTCTTCTTTCTTTTTCTCTTTTCTTTTTTTTTCTCTTTTCTAATAGTAGTTTATATTGACATCATTTTCTTATCTCATAGTTACTTGCATTTGATTTATTTACCTGTTACATTGTAAGTTGCTTGAGGACACTAATAAATGCTATAGTGATATATTTGTGTCATTTATAGTATTTAATTATAGTGTTTTGTATGTGGTCAAATATATAATGTGTAAATGTTTTTTCTATTGAGTAAAAACAATTATATAAAGTTATATATATCTTTGTATATTTTTTACTGGGTCGTAATCGGAGCCTCTAATGGCGGCCAGAGGCAATTTGGAAGCATTTCATATCCTTGCAACATCTACCTAATAAGATTAGGAAGGTATGCTTGAGAGATATTTCTTTCTTATTATATCCTCAGCTCACTCCCCTTCTTGGATACAAGTCATTCATTGAAGATCTTATCTAATTTGGGACAAACTGATTACTTTGTTCTTAAAATAATTTAATTCCAATATTCCATATTTTTAGTAGTCTGTAATCTGGTACTTACTAATAGTAATTTAATTTCTTGGTAAGCAAAAGAAGACTCAATTTATGTACCCAGCTCCTCTTTATTTTATTCTTTAAAATTTCTTTTGTAATTTATTAAAAAAGAAAAAAAAAATCAGTGCTTCATTTTAAGAGCATGGCAAGCAGAAAATGTTGAATGTAATTCAACTTTCTTTTGCTAACTCTATCATAATTATGACAATTTGTTAAGTTATAAAATTGATACAATTAGTTGGAGATTTCAGTTGAATCTGAACTGATTTGAGGACTTTCCCTGGAATTTCTCTCATATCTACTTAGTTGTTTCCCTTCCCTTGTACCGTTTTTTTCATCAAAGTGGATTGTGTAAAAATGACTCGACACCTTACTACCAGTAGTATAGTAGTAGTTCTGTCCATAAGTTTGGAGCTTTTACACTACTTTTTTTGAGACAAAAAGGTAGACATTTCTACAGAGCAACAGTGCTCTCTTGCTGTTCAATTAATTATTGAATCAAAAGTTTAAGGCAAGCCTTTTTTTAAAGGTCTTTTAAAACATTTTCTCAGTTAAGGTTTTTTTTTTTTTTTTACCATTTTCTGTCATTTTGCTTTTGAATAGGATTCTTGTTTTATTTCATTGTTGGTAACTAGGTCACATACTATGAAAGTTCAAACTATTTAATTTGCTTTAGCTTTTTGCAGAAATAACTGAGGGAATTTTAGGGCATTGTCCGCAAAGACTAATTACATTTAGATTAGATGTTTAAAACTATTTTGTATCTGTGGCTTTGATGCCAGATAATTAAGATCTAATTTGATATATTTTAGCATTTATGAGTTGAGTAGTTTGCATAGCTAATTTAGGAAAGCATTTCTCTAGTAGAGGGGAGGAAATGTTGAGTAGGTGCCAAGGCTGCCCCAGTTACTGGCTGCTGACTTTAGGCAAGCCACTTACATAGAGACTTGGTTTCCTTATTTGAAGAGAGAGTGTGTGTGTAGGCTTGTGGGAAGGTCTTCAGTAGTGCTAGGATTTTGTGATTCTGTAATTAGTTTTTCTGCTTGCTATCTTTTCATGCTAAACCATAATTACTGTAGATCATTCAGTTATTTCATTGATTGTCTGTCTGGTTTCTCCTTTTTGATCGATTTAAATAACACATTTTTATACTTCATAGAATCAGTGTAGATATAGTCTTGAATTTCTTTTTTTCTCTAGTGGATACCATATAGGATGTTCCTGTATTCTCTTTAACTTAGAAATTCACTTCAAATGGAAAATGAATTTACCCCATAATGGCTTCTTTTTCCCAGTTAGTTATGCAAAAATTTTTTTCTTTTTTCTTTTTTTATTTGATACTGGGGATGAACCCAGGGGCATTCTATCTCAGTTACACCCTCAGTCCTATTTTTTATTCTTTAGTTTGAAACAGGGTTTCATTACATTGCGGAGGGACTGACTAAGTAGCTGAGGCTGGCCGTGAACCTGCGTTTCTCCTGTCTCAGCTTCCTAAGTACTGGGATTACAAGTGTGCGCCACCATGCCCAACTGCAAAGTTTTTTATTTTTTATAAATAACTTTTTTTTTAGTGCATTTTTTTTGGGGGGGGGGGTTACTAAAATAGTGCTTTTAAGCAGTTGCCACAATTTCTATGAGTAATTTATTTAAAAAAATACCTTTTTCTAATTTATTCTCAAATATATATTTTTCTTTGGTGTATGTGTGTGTGTGTGTGTGTGTGGTGAGAGGTGTTACTAGGGATTGAACCCAGGGACACTCTACCTCTGAGTTAATTCTCCAGCCCTTTTTATTTTTTATTTGGAAACAGGATTTCCTGCCTCAATCTTTGGAGTAGCTGGGATTACTGGCATGCACCACTCTGCCTAGCTAGAATTCTTCTAAAATTGAACAGTCAGTTGTTTTATTTGATATCTTTTTTTTTCTATAACATTATTTCTCTAATTGGTGTTAACTAATCCTATGTATCTATGAAGGTATTCTGTGAATTTTCATGTTTTCTATGAGATTTTTTTTCTTGTGATACTGGGGATTGAACCCAGGGGCTTCTACTTCTGAGCTATACCCCAGCTCTCTTTATTTTTATTTTGAAATAGAGTCTTCCTAGGTTGCTGAGAGTTTCACTACTTTGAATAGGTTGTCCTCAAACTTGCGATTCTCCTGTCTCAGCCTCCAAAGTACTTGGATTACAAATGTGTGCCATCCTTTGCTTTTCTATGAGATTTAAAACTCTATGGACCCCCTTCCCCCTCCAAAGCCCTCTTTGCAGTGCTGGAGATTCAACCTAGTGCTTCCTGCATGCTAGGCAAGTGCTCTACCACTGAGCTATACCCTGAATTCTGTGGAGTTTTAATGTCCGTGATAATCTTAAGGAAACAATGTAAGCATTTACTGGGTCATTTGGATCATCTGCCATATAACCAAGTACTGTAAAGTTGGTATTGGTGTTTATTATCATGTTCATGGTATGTGAAGGCCAACTGACTTCACGGTGTCTGAAGTGTATGTAGCTTTCACTGAAATTCAATTAACCAAGAGTGCTAAGAACACACTGCATGCCATACCCAGAAGGACCTATGTTACAGTGATAACATAGTCAGGTTCTACAACTTGCATCTTACAGATTCTTTATTTTATTATAGAAACTTGCAATGGTTTCTTAGCAGCATGTCACTAAGTATATACCCCAGAACTTTCTATACCAGATTATAGAAATAATTGAATACTTTCCCATTCAATATGGTTGTGATAGCAATATTATCTTCAAGTGACTTGGTGATTATGTTTGATCTGAGATCCGATTATTCTCAAGTGGTTAAGGAATCCATGGGGTTGTAATACTACTTTGTTCATACAGTGCATTTAAGTGAAAAGGTATTCTTTTTTTTTTTTTTTTTTTTTTGTAGTACTGGGGATTGAACCCAGAGGTGTTCTACCTTCGAGATACATTTCTAGCCTGGTTTTATTTCTTATTTGGAAATAGGTCTCGGTAGTTTGATGAGAGTCTTAATACTTGTTGAGGCTGTCCTCCAACCTGTGATTCTCCTGTCTTAGCCTCCCAAATACAGAGTAAAAAGGTATTCTTTTCCTTAAACTGATTAAGGTAAAAAATCAAAACAAAATACATACACCAAAAAGAGAGTCAATGTAGAATCAGACCTGAAGCTATACTGTTGCTAGCACTTCAGAAGAAAACCATTACATCTGGGCATGGAGGCACATGCCTGTAATCTCAGTACTTGGGAAGCAGAGAGAGGAGGATGGCAGGTTGGAGGAGAACCTTAGCAAGTAGTGAGGCTCTCATTAGCCTAGTGAGACCCTGTTTCAAAATAAAAATAAAAAGAGCTGTGGTTTAACTCAAAGGTAGAGTGCCCGAGTTCAGTCCTCAGTAAAACACAACACACACTCACACACACACACACACACACACACACACACACGCACACACTCACTAGAACTATTGCTTGTTACTCTATATTTTTTGCTGTTATTTTTTTTTTTTGCTGTTATTTTGAAGTTCATTGGTTATATGGTTATTTTTCTTATTTAATATACCTGTTTCACTTTCCCCCCTGTTAATACATGCTAAGTTTAATTTTGTATATATTAAAATGATTTAGGATAACATTAGGAGTGTAAGAGCATTTTTCTTTTTTTTTTTTTGCGGTTCTGGGGATTGAACTCAGGAGCATTCTACCTCCGAGCTACACCCCCAGCCCCATTTTTTATTCTTTATTTTGAAACCGAGTCTCACTAAGTTGCGGAGTGCCTCACTAGGTAGCTGAGGCTGGCCGCGAACCCGGATCCTCCAGTCTCAGCCTCCCGAATGCTGGGATTACAAGCGTGCGCCACCACGCCCGGCGTAAGAGCATTTTTCTAAAAGATGTTTGTCTAGTAGTTGGTTTGAGAAACCCTGGCCTATGGTATTGAGCATTATTGTCTCATAGTCATGATAGCCAAATTTCAACCAGGTAGTCCCTGCCTCAGTTTCTAAAAGTTGCTTAAAATTAACTGATTCTTTTTTTGTCACTTAAAAATTAATTTCTCTATGATATAACCTCCTGAAATATAGCCGTAAAGTAAGTAATCCATTAATATGTGTATGGGTAATTGGATTTTTGAAATACTATGATCTGGCTTCATTTTTAGTTTCCCTGTTTTTGAGTATTCTTTTTTTCTTAGTATTACTTTGGTAATTCACCCATTAAACAATTAAAACATGTCTGTGCAAGGGACTCTTCTAGGTACCTGAGATGATTGGGCTTGGTTCTCACCTGTGTGCTCGCAAAAGTTTGTGGTGCCGATTCACTTTCATATTTCCCCATTATTTAATTAAATGAAAAATTTCATGTGTGCATTACTTAGTGCCTAGCTCTTCCGCTTAGATGTGAATACTACTTACCTGTAGCTAAGTTTCAACTAAATGTTTGTCTGCCTTGCTGTCCTATCTCAATTTCTTAGTACTTGGTGGGACGTTATTGTATCATGACTGCCACAGAAGTAAATGTCTTCTTAGTCCCAAGTAATGGGTCTTTTAAGCCTGTTCATTCAAACAATATTATCAACTGACTACAAAATTCAGGAAATCATGCTGGATACTATTGGGTATCCAAAGGTGAATGAGGCATAATCTGTAGTCTCTGAAGAGAGCATACAGCGTTTATTCTAGCCATTCATTGACTCCTTAGAACTGCTTTGGGCTTTGCTGGACATGAGCATTGCTGGATTTACATCCATTCAATAAGCACCCTTTAGGCACATACATTTGCTCCTAATTGATTTTCATCTTTCATTTTCTTCTCTTACTCATTCTCTTGTCTGGGAGTGTTCAGAAAAAGAGGGAGAATGTACAGGCAAGCTTTACAACCAGCCCTTTCTAACCAGTGCTTACTGAAGTTTACACTTTGAAGACTGTTGTAAGATAAAGCTAAGTAAACTTCCTCAACCTGGAATCCTTGGAACCCGGCATGTTCTGGAATCATAATAACGTTGCTCTCAACTGAAAGCAGGATCGGACAGAGGGAGATTCACAGAGGTGATATAGGCTCAGTGATGGTCTTGGCCAATCCTGTGGGGTCTTTGCAGTCAGGATGACCCATCTAAGTTGACCTAGATGGGCTGAAAAGACCAAGCCTAATTTAGGATGCTAATATGTGGTATATTAGGTATGAGTAAGGCAACATGTTATTTCCTCCCTATTACTTTTCCATTTGAGTGTTCATATTACTTACCTCCAATAATAAGGTGACTATCAGTCTTGGTTTACCCAGGACAGTATTTTTTTTTTCCTGTGGAACTACCTGTTGAGGATCAATTAACATCTACTGTTACTGTTTTTAGCAGTGTTTGGGATTGAACCCAGAGCCTCATGCATGCTAGGCAAGTGCTCTACCAGTGAGCCATACTCCCAGCCCCTGCCAATTATTTTTACTAAATCCTAACACTCTTGAGAAGTATCCCAATTTGGAAGATAAATTGGATGGATATTCAATCTTGATTTTTTTTTTTTTTTGTGGTACTGGGGGTTGAATTCAGGGCATTCTATCTCCGAGTTCCCCTACACCCCCAGTCCTATATTTTATTCTTTATTTTGAAACAGAGTCTCACTAAATTGCAGAGTGCTTCACTAAGTAGCTGAGGTGGGCTGCGAACCTGGATCCTCTGGTCTCAGCTTCCCAAGTATTGGAATGACAAGCACTTGCCTCGCCTGGCTAGATATGTTTTAAAAAAATGTTTGCAGCTGGCCATGGTAGCATATGCCTGTAATCCCTGTACTCAGGAGGCTGAGACAAGAGGATCATAGTTTGGAGACAGCCCCAGCAAAGTAGTGCGACTCTCAGCAATCTAGCAAGACCCTGTTTCAAAACACTAAAAATAATCTGGGTGTGGTGACGCATGCTTGTAATCCTCGTACTTAGGAGACTGAGACAGAAGCATCACAGCTTTGCTGCAAGCCCCAGAAACTTAGTGAGACCC